>JAWQEE010014125.1:6132372-6142372 GCA_038630795.1 Myotis findleyi | reverse complement strand
AAATATTTTGTTGAATTTTTATTGATTTCAGAGAGGAAGGGAGAGGGAGAGAGAGAGAAACATCCATGATGAGAGAGAATCAGGGACCGGCCGCCTCCTGCACGTCCCCCGACTGGGGATCCAGCGCGCAACCCGGGCCTGTGCCCTTGACCGGAAATCGAACCCAGGACCCTTCAGTCCGCAGGCTGACGCTCCATCCACTGAGCCCAACCAGTGAGGGCTCATCATTGTTTTAATTTGCATCTCTCTGATGATCAGTGACTTTGAACAGTTTTTCATACGTCTCTTGGCCATCTGCTGGATTTTGTTTTGTTTTTTTCTTAAATATTTTTATTGATTTCAGAGAGAGAGAGAGAGGGAGAGAGAGAGAGAGAGAGAGACATCCATGATGAGAAAGAATCATGCATCAGCCGCCTCCTGCACGCCCCCTACTGGGGATGGAGCCTGCAACCCGGGCCTGTGCCCTTGACCGGGAATCGAACCCGGGACCCTTTGGTCTCCAGGCCGGCGCTCTATCCACTGAGCCGCACCGGCTGTGGCCTCTGTTGAGCTTTTGAAGCCTCTCACGTGCGCCCTGTTGTGTAATCGCCACTTCGATCTGGTTTCAACATCTTGTCATCACCCCCAAAAGGAAATCCGTCCGCAGGGGCCACCACGCCCACGCCCTCCCCCCAGCCCCTGACAACCACTAACCCAATCTCCCTCTGTCTCCGGGTGGAAATGCCTGTTGTGAACGGTTCACACGAATGGAATCACGGACCGTGTGACCCTGAATGTATGGCTTCTCTCTGTTTATCGATGTATCTGTCGGATGACTACTAACCTATCTATCATCTATCCTTGTCTACCTACAGGGCGTCCCAAAATTCACGCAAGAAGTAATTTTGATAGAAAACACAGGTTTATCATGAAAAATTGTAAATTTTTTTATTGATTCATAAAGGACACAGTCTAGGGTTATGTATGGAATAGTACATCGGGTCAATGGCCTCCACAGCTTTGCTGGCACATATGCAATCTTTTGTTGAAATTGAACAGCCTTTGGATATGGGATATGTATATAGTGTATATATATAAAGGGTGTCCCAAAATTCACGCAAGAAGTCATTTTGATAGAAAACACAGGTTTATCATGAAAAAGTGTAAATTTTTTATTGATTCATAAAGGACACAGTCTAGGGTTATGTGTGGAATAGCACATCGGGTCCATGGCCTCCCCGGCTTTGCTGGCACAGACGCAAATCCTTGGTCTTTATGGGTCTTCCCTGTCCCTGCTCCTGGGCCGTCATTGGTACTTGGTGATGCTGATCGAATCGAAGGGATTGACATCCAAGGGCAACAGATATTAGAATCAGATTCAGTAAACCCAGTACAATTAGGCTTTTATTTATTTATTTTTTTTGGTGTTGTTGTGAATGCTCACGCCAAATTCAAATCTTGCGTGAATTCTGGGACACCTTTATCTGAGCATCCTGTGTTCAAGGCCCGTCCCATCCACGATGTAGCGTCTGGTTATGTTCTAAACAGTCGCCAGGCCCGGCCGGTGTGGCTCAGTAGTTGAGCGTCCACCTAGGAACCAGGAGGTCAGGGTTCGATTCCCGGTCAAGGGCACAGGCCCGGGGTTATGGGCTCGATCCCCAGTAGGGGGCGTGCAGGAGGCGGCCGGTCCACGATTCTCTCTCATCATGGATGGTTCTATCTCTCTCTCCCTCTCTCTTCCTCTCTGAAATCAATAAAGAAAAAATTTTTAAAAAGTCTCCAGGATGGCGATCTAGTGAATATTGACCCAGGAAATCCATGGCTGTCTATCTCCATTGTACAGAGTGTATATGTATCTCTATGTGGCTATTATCTATTGAGTCATGATTTATTACAGTCTATATGCTACCTATCATTAATCTAGAGCTATTATCTATCTATTATCTGTAATCTATATCCATCTGTATGTCATCTTTCATCTGTATTGATCTATCCATCCATCAAATCTATCATATCTATCTATCATCTATCTATCTATCTATCATCTATCATCTATCATCTTCCATCATCTATCTACCTATATCCATCCATCCATCCACCCATCCATCATCTATCTATCCATCCATCCATAGATAGACAGATGGATGGATAGATGGATGGATAGATGAATGATGGATGGATGGATGGATGGATGGATGGATGGATAGATAGATAGACAGATGGATAGATGGATGGATAGATGAATGATGGATGGATGGATGGATGGATGGATAGGTAGGTATATAGGTAGATATAGATGATAGATGATAGATAGATAGATAGATAGATAGATACATAGATAGATGATAGATATATATGATAGATACATAGATAGGTAGATAGATAGATAGATAGATAGATAGATAGATAGATAGATAGACAGACAGTGGCTAGATGGATGGGTAGATGGATGGATAGATGAATGATGGATGGATGGGTGGATATGTAGGTAGATAGATAGATATAGATGATAGATGATAGATAGATAGATAGATAGATAGATGACAGACAGATGGATAGATGGATGGATAGATGAATGATGGATGGATGGATGGATAGGTAGGTAGATAGATATAGATGATGGATGATAGATAGATGATAGATAGATAAAAAGATAGATAGACAGATGGATAGATGGATGGATAGACAGATGGATAGATGGATGGATAGATGAATGATGGATGGATGGATGGATGGATAGGTAGGTAGATAGGTAGATATAGATGATAGATGATAGATAGATAGATAGATAGATAGATAGATAGATAGATAGATAGACAGATGGATAGACAGATGGATAGATGGATGGATAGATGGATGGATAGATGAATGATGGATGGATGGATGGATGGATGGATAGGTAGATAGGTAGATAGGTAGATATAG
This sequence comes from Myotis findleyi, assembly GCA_038630795.1. Classification (NCBI taxonomy): domain Eukaryota; kingdom Metazoa; phylum Chordata; class Mammalia; order Chiroptera; family Vespertilionidae; genus Myotis; species Myotis findleyi. The sequence goes on along the minus strand of JAWQEE010014125.1, from coordinate 6,139,468 downwards.
ATGATAGATGATAGATAGATAGATAGATAGATAGATAGATAGATAGATAGATAGACAGATGGATAGACAGATGGATAGATGGATGGATAGATGGATGGATAGATGAATGATGGATGGATGGATGGATGGATGGATGGATGGATAGGTAGATAGGTAGATATAGATGATAGATGATAGATCGGTAGTGCATAGATGAGGCTCTTTGCCTGTGTTCTGGGTGGCTGAGGAGGAGTTGAGTAGGTCTCCTCTCTGAGCTGCTCTGTTTTCAAGTTGAGGAGAGGAAAACCCCAAACCACACAAGGGTGGTGCTCCCTGTGGGGGGCCCACAACCCCCCGGTCGCCTCCGGGGGAACCCACGTTCCACAATAAAGCAAGGCCGTGATTTGGGGGGCCCCTCCCCTGCAGGTGAGCCCGAGACCTGAGGACTAAGGCAGCTTCTTGGGGACACAGTCGAGCAGGGAGAGGGCCCCTCAGGAGGGTCCATCGGATCCCTGGTCCTCCTTGGGCTGAGTACCGCACCCGGGGCGCAGAGGGGACCCCAGGTTCCGTCCTGGAAGCCAAGGCGGGGTCCTCGATGGGCAGAGGGGTGAGCAGGAAAATGCCCCATCAGGGCAGACAATTCCCAGTGACCCCCCAGTTACTACCATCTGATCATGGTCTGATACATTTATCACCATCAACGGACCAATATCCGTACTCACTTTTGATCTTGGGCTGATACATGTTACCATCAATGGATAGGGGATGTCTACTACCTATCTACCTATCTATCTATCTATCATCTATCTATCTATCTATCTATCTATCTATCTATCTATCTATCTATCTATCTATCTTTCCATCCATCCATTTATCTATCTATCTATCTATCTATCTATCTATCTATCCATCCATCCGTTTATCTATCTATCTATCTATCTATCTATCTATCTATCTATCTATCTACCATCTATCTATCTATCTATCTATCTGTCTGTCTGTCTGTCCGTCCGTCCGTCCATCCGTCCGTCCATCTGTCTGTCCGTCCGTCTATCTATCTATCTATCTATCTACTTACCTTCTACCTTCTACCTTCTACTATCTATTATCTATCTATCTATCTATCTATTATCTATCCATCTGTCTTTCTATCTGTCTGTCTGTCCGTCCGTCCGTCTGTCCATTGTCTATCTATCTATCTATCTATCTATCTACCTATCTACTTACCTTCTACCTTCTACCTTCTACTATCTATTATCTATCTATCTATCTATCTATCTATCTATCTATCTATCTATCTATCATCTATCCACTTACTTACCTTCTACCTTCTATTACTTTTCTTTCTATATATCTATCTACCTACCTTCTACCTTCTATCATATATCTATCAATGTATCTATCCATCCACCTGTCTATCTATCACCTATCTATCTTCTATCCATCTATCATCTGGCATCTATCATCTATCTATCTATCTATCTACCTATCTATCTATCTATCTATCTATCTATCTACCTATCTATCTATTTATCTATCTATCTATCTACCTTCTACCTTCTATTATCTATCATCTATCTATCTATCTATCTATCTATCTATCTATCTATCTATCTATCATCTATCTTCTACCTTCTATTATCTATCTATCTATCTATCTATCTATCTATCTATCTATCTATTTATCTATCTATATATCTATCTATCATCTATCCACCTACTTACCTTCTACCTTCTATTATCTATCATCTATCTATCTATCTATCTATCTATCTATCTATCTATCTATCTATCTATCTATCTTCTACCTTCTGTCATATATCTATCAATGTATCTATCCATCCACCTGTCTATCTATCTAACACCTATCTATCTTCTACCCATCTATCATCTGTCATCTATCATCTATCTATCTATCTATCTATCTATCTATCTATCTATCTATCTATCTACCTATCTATCATCTATTTACCTTCTATATATCTATCTATCTTCTATCCTGACTCACATCTGATCTTGGTCTGATACATCAATGGGGTGGGCCCCCCCTACCCCCACCTTTTGGCCTTTTTAATCTTTGAATTTATCTTATTCTTGTTTGTTTGTTTTGGTTAATCTTCACCCGAGGATATTTTCCCGCTGACTTTTAGGGAGAGTGGAAGGAAGAGGGAAAGACAGAGAGAATCATGTCTCTGTCGCATCGATTGGTCGACTCCTCTGCACGCGCCCAGACCAGGGGAGGAGCCTGCAACGGGGGTATGTGCCCTCGACGGGAATCGAACCCGGGACCCTTTGGTCTGCAGGCTGAGGCTCTACCCACTGAGCCAAACTGGCTAGGGCCATCTCTCTCTCTCTCTCTCTCTCTCTCTCCTGTCTCTGAAATCAATTAAAAATATGAAAAAAGGAAGAGACCAGCATTGAAACAGTCCATCTGAACATCTGGTACCTGCGATTCTACAGACTGAGTGACTCAGAGGCGATAGCAACCCGGTTGCTGAGGAGAAAAAACACACACAGAACAAAACAAACACTGTCTCTGGGTGACAGCTCCCTCTTGCTCACTCACGGCGTCTCCCAGGGGAGTTAGTAAAAAAATGTGCCCCAAACTCATTCACCAACAGAATGATCATCATCTCATACAATGGTTTGTTTTTTTTAAAAAATATGTTTTATTGATATTTTTAGAGACAGAGGAAGGGGGAGGGATAGAGAGATAGAAACATCCTATAGAATAAAAGCCTAATAGGCTAAGTGTCTCATCGTCCGTTCAACCAATCACAGCGTAATATGCTAATGATATGCTAAGGCCGCTCAACAGCTCGCTATGATGTGCACTGACCACCAGGGGGCAGTCAGTCGACTGGTTGACCAGTCGCTATGACATGCACTGACCACCAGGGGGCAGTCAGTCGACTGGTCGCTATGACGTGCACTGACCACCAGGGGGCAGACAGTTAACTGGTCGACCAGTCGCTATGACGTGCACTGACCACCAGGGGGCAGACAGTCGACTGGTTGACCAGTCGCTATGACATGCACTGACCACCAGGGGGCAGTCAGTCGACTGGTCGCTATGACNGGAAGGGTAGATGGACGGACGGATGGATGGAAGGATAAATGAATGGGTGGGTGGATGGATTTGTGGGTGGGTGGATGGGTGGATGGGTGGCTGAAGATGTGAATGGAAGGGTAGATAGATGGATACCTGGGTAGATGGATGGATGATGGCTGGTTGAATGGGTGGATGGATAGATAATGGATGGATGGATGGATGGATGGGTGAATGGATGAATGGATGGTTGAAGGTGTGGATAAATGGATGGGTAGATGAATGGATGTGTGGGTGGATAGATGGATCAGTGGGTAGATAGATGGTTGGATGGATGGATAAGTAGGTGGCTAGCAGGCTGGCTGGATAGATGGATGGATGGTAGATGGTTGGATATGTGTGTAGGGGGATGGGTGGATGGATAGATGGGCGGATGGAGGGAAGGGTGGATGGACAGATGGATGGATGGATGGATGGATAGATAAATGAATGGGTGGGTGGGTGGATGTGTGGTGGCTGAAGGTGTGATTAGAAGGGTAGATAGATAGATGCCTGGGTAGCTGGATGGATGTGTGGGTGGATGGATAAATGGATGGATGAAGGATGGATAAATGGGTGGATGGATGGATGTGTGGGAGGATGGATGGATGGATGATGATGGATGGATGAATGGATGGATGGATGTGTGGGAGGATGGATGGATGGATGATGATGGATGAATTGATGGATGGATGGATGTGTGGGTGGGTGAAGGTGTGACTAGAAGGGTAGGTAGATAGATTGATTGATTGGTAGATGGATAGATAGATAGATAGATAGATAGATAGATAGATAGATAGATAGATAGATAGATGCCTGGGTAGCTGGATGGATGGATGGATGGATGGATGGATGGATGGATGGATGGATGGATGTGTGGGTGGATGGAGGTGTGACTAGAAGGGTAGATAGGTAGATAGATAGATGATAGATAGATAGAGATAGATGATAGATAGATAGATAGATAGATAGATAGATAGATAGATAGATAGATAGATAGATGCCTGGGTAGCTGGATGGATGTGTGGATGGATGGATGGATGGATGGATGGATGGATGGATGGATGGATGGATGATGGATGAATAAATGGGTAGATGGATGGATATGTGGGAGGATGGATGGATGGATGGATGGGTGGATGGAGGTGTGACTAGAAGGGTAGATAGGTAGATAGATAGATAGATGATAGATAAATAGATAGATAGATAGATGATAGATGGATAGATAGATAGATAGATAGATAGATAGATAGATAGATAGATGCCTGGGTACCTGGATGGATGTGTGGGTGGATGGATGGATGGATGGATAAATAGGTGGATGGATGGAAGGATTGATGATGGATGGATAAATGGGTTGATGGATGGATGGATGGATGGATGGATGGATGGATGCCTGAAGGTGTGAGCTGATGGGTAGTTACGTGGAGGTGTGGATAGGTGGATGGATGAGGGATGGACGGACGGAGAGACAGACGGAGAGGACCACGGCGGCCACCCGGTCCTGTGACACTGAATCCTCCTTCAGTTCACTGGTCACGGGATTCTAGCCACACACCCCCCTCCTCCCCTCCCAGCTCAGGTCCGGATATCCCAAGACCCAGTGGGCCTCGCTCGATGGGGGCCTCCTATGGGGACCCCCGTCCTGGGTCTGGATCTGAGCATTCTGCTTGGGCACCGTAGCATCTATATTTTTTAAAAAATATATATATTTTATTGATTTTTTACAGCGAGGAAGGGAGAGGGACAGAGAGTTAGAAACATCGATGAGAGAGAAACATCGATCAGCTGCCTCCTGCACGCCCCCTACTGGGGATGTGCCCGCAACCCAGGTACATGCCCTTGGCCGGGAATCGAACCCGGGACCCTTCAGTCCACAGGCCGACGCTCTATCCACTGAGCCACACCGGTCAGGGCGCATCTATATATATATATATATTTTTTAAAAAATTAATTTCAAAGAGGAAGGGAGAGGGAGAGAGAAAAAGACAGAAACATCCACGATGAGAGGGAATCATGGACCGGCTGCCTCCTGCACGCCCCCTACTGGGGATCCAGCCCGCAACCCGGGCAGGTGCCCTTGACCCGGGAATCGAACCCGAGACCCTTTAAAGTCCACAGGCGGCTGATGCTCTACCCACTGGGCCACACCAGCCAGGGCCCAGTGTCTGTGGTCTTTGACCTCCGTGACTGGGACCAGCAAAGGGAAGGCGAGTGAGTGGGTGACCTGAGTGGGTACGATGATGACGTCATCAGTTTCCAGGGCGGGGTGGGGTGGGGAGGGTCGGGGTGGGGGGGCCCCCTTTTTTAATCTGGGTTTGGTATCTGCTTGTGCCTCCGGCCCTTTGATCTGAAATCGCAAACCCTCGCCCTCCCGCCAGATGCATCTGTTTGGAAAAATAGCAACTAGGGCCGCGGGCCGGTGTGGCTCAGTGGGTAGAGCCCCGGCCGGCGGACGGTAAGGGTCCCGGGTTCGATTCCTGGTCAGGGGCTCGTACCCCGGTGGCAAGGCCCCTCCCCAGCCCAGGCCCTGGTCGGGGCTCACGCAGGAGGCAACGCATCGATGTGTTTCTCTCCCATGGATCTTTTTCTGTTTTTCCCTCTCTCTTCCACTCTCTCTAAAAAGCAATGGGAAAATATCCTGGGGTGAGGATTAACATAATAATTATAATTATAATTATAATTATAAATATAAATATATATATTTATCTAAGATGAATCTATATTAGCTATATTATCTAGAATGTATCATAATAAACATTTATTAATAAATATTTATAATTCAATTGCATATCTGTATTATCTAGGGTGTATAGTAATAAGCATTTATAATGAAATATTTATAATTCAATTGCATAGGTATATGACCTAGGATGTATAGTGAAAATATTTATAATTAACAGTCCTAATTAAATGGCATAGCTATATGATCTAGGATGGATAGTAATAAATATTCCTAATTAAATATTCCTAATTAAATTGCATAGCTATATTATCTAGGTTGTATAGTAATAAACATTTATTAATAAATATTTATAATTCAATTGCATATCTGTTTTATCTAGGATGTATAGCAATAAGCATATATAATTAAATATTTATAATTCAATTGCATAGCTATAAGATGTAGGATGATAGCAATAAATATTCCTAATTAAATATTCCTAATTCAGTTGCATAGCTGTCTTATCTAGGATGTATTATGTAGTATATATATATTAATAAATATTTACAATTAAATATTTATAATTCAATTGCATAGGTATATTCTCTAGGATGTATAGTAATAAACATTTATTAATAAATATTTGTAATTCAATTGCATATCTGTTTTATCTAGGATGTATAGTAATAAGCATTTATAATTAAATATTCCTAATTAAATTGCATAGCTATATTATCTAGGATGTATAGTAATAAACATTTATTAATAAATATTTATAATTCAATTGCATATCTGTTTTATCTAGGATGTATAGCAATAAGCATTTATAATTAAATATTTATAATTCAATTGCATAGCTATAAGATGTAGAATGATAGCAATAAATATTCCTAATTAAATATTCCTAATTCGGTTGCATATCTGTCTTATCTAGGATGTATTATGTAGTATATATACTAATAAATATTTATAATTAAATATTTATAATTCAGTTGCATAGGTATATTCTCTAGGATGTATAGTAATAAATATTCATAATTAAATATTCTTAATTAAATTGCACTTCTGTATTATCTAGGATGTATAACAATAAGCATTTATAATTAAATATTTATAATTCAATTGCGTAGGTATATTCTCTAGGATGTATACATAGTATAGTAATAAATGAATGATTAGATAGTGAATAATGTATAATTAATGTGCATTGCTATCTTATCTGTGATTATCACAGGAATTTAGGCGCAAACGCCAGGCCCCGTCTCTAGGCGACGTGACGCGGACGCGCGCCCACCTGGCCGGCAGGTGGATCGGGTCGCAGGTGGTTGGAGAGGGGCGAGGGGGGGAGGGGAAGGGAGGCAGCG
>JAWQEE010014125.1:6103796-6119146 GCA_038630795.1 Myotis findleyi | reverse complement strand
AACCACTCACCTGCCTGATCGCTCCTAACTGCTCCCCTGCCTGATCACCCCTAACCACTCTGCCTGCCTGATCGCCCCTAACCACTCTGCCTGCCTGATCGCCCCTAACCACTCTGCCTGCCTGATCGCCTGAACCCCTCTGCCTGCCTGATCGCCCCTAACCACTCTGCCTGCCTGATCGCCCCGAACCCCTCTGCCTGCCTGATCGCCCCTAACCACTCACCTGCCTGATCGCCCCTAACCACTCTGCCTGCCTGATCGCCCCTAACCACTTCCCTGTCTGATACCCCTAACTGCTCTCCTGCCTGTTTGCCTGATCACCCCTAACTGCCTCTGCCTTGGCCCCCCGCCCTGGCTTAGTCTGGAAGGACGCCCGGAAGGTGGTTTGGCTGTCCGGTCTAATTAGCCTATTAGGCTGTTATTATAGATTGGGGAGAGAAAGAGAGAGGAACATCCATGATGAGAGAGAATCACAGACCGGCCGCCTCCTGCACGCCCCCCACTGGGACTCGAGCCCCCAGCCCAGCACGTGCCCTTGACCGGGAATCCAACCATGACCTCCTGGTTCACTGAGGCACGCCTGCCGGGCTAGGCTTGTGTTTAAAGAACCCTCGTCCGCACACGCTCTCCCGTTTGAAAAACCCGTGGGTTCTCATCGGTCACCAGGGCCTCTTGCTTCCTGTTTGTTTTGGAGACTCTGCCGGGGGAGGGGGAGTCCAGGCACGACCTGGGATTTCACGCCCCAGATCCGGCCTTCGAAGGAGTGTGTCCCGGCCCTTCTCACTCCATCTCATTAGCAGAGTCATCGCCTTAACGGGGGATTTCATGGGTCTCCCGCAGCCGGGGGATTTGGTGGCATTTGTCCGTCTTAAGAAAGGCTGCTTACAGTTTAATCACGCAAATGCTGTCGATCCTCGGCCAATCCGTAAGGCCGTCCCAAAGATTCTCTCCTTTTTTTATTTTTTAAATGTATTTTTATTGATTTCAGAGAGGAAGGGAGATGGGGAGAGAGGGAGAAAGAAAACATCCATGAGGAGAGAGAATCATGGACCGGCTGCCTCCTGCACGCCCCCTACTGGGGATGGAGCCCGCAACCCGGGCCTGTGCCCTTGACCGGAAATCGAACCCGGGACCTCCTGGTTCATAGGTGGACGCTCAACCACTGAGCCACACCGGCCAGGGAAAACATGCTATTCTTTTTTTTTAATATTTGTCATTTAAAAAAAATCTTTATTATTGAAAGAAAAAACATGCTATTCTTTAAAAAAAAAAAAATATATATATATATATATATATTAATACATTTTGGTTGATTTTGCAGAGGAAGGGAGAGAGACAGATAGAAACATCCATGATGAGAGAATCATGGACCGGCCGCCTCCTGCATGCCCCCTACTGGGGATGTGCCCGCAACCAAGGTCCATGCCCTTGACCGGAATCGAACCCGGGACCCTTCAGTCCGCAGGCGGACGCTCTATCCACTGAGCCACACCAGCCAGGGCATTATTTTTTTTGTTTTGTGAATGGCTACCTTTACTGGCCCAAAATGTTTCCGTTTGATTGATGTAGTCCCCTTTGTTTTAATATTTTTTTTCCCATTAAAAAAAATAAAATTTACCCCTAGCCAGTGTGGCTCAGTGCATAGAGCATCGGCCTGTGGACTAAGGGTCCCTGGTTTGATTCCTGGTCAAGGGCACGTGCCTGGGTTGCAGGCTCGATCCCCAGTAGGGGGCTTGCAGGAGGCAGTAGATCTATTATTCTCATCATTGATGTTTCTATCCCTTTCTCTGAAATCAATAAAAATATAAATAAATAAATAAATAAATAAATAAGAAAATAGCCACAAATCATTTATTTATTTTTATTTTTCTGTATGACAATCAGAGTTTACTTAGTCAATTGATGAAATTAAAAGCATAAACTTTGTTATAAACATTTTAGTAAACGTTAATTTTGACTTAGGGGAGAAAACAATTTAAAATCCTACAACGGAAATGAAAAATACAGAATTTCCGTTAAAAATAAATTGACAGCGAATTTTATCTCGGACTCAGGAAGCATTGTTAATATTTAATGAAAGTGAATTAGTCAAATGTACGGGATTAAAAAAAAAAATTCCTTAAGGAGACAAAGAAAACAGCTCTGGATGTTTATGTCCAAATCCTATAGCAACAGAATACCAGCAAGAAAAATGTAAACAAATCATTTTTTTTGAATTTTATTTTATTGTTTAAAATATTACAAATAGTAGTACATATGTCTCCTTTTTCCCCCCATTGCACAAATCATTTTTTTAAAAAAATTTAATTTAAACCTGAACTCATTAAAATTTGAAAATTACATAATAAATTATTGTAGCGGCCTGGATCCCTTAGGGCAGCGGTTCTCAGCCTGTGGGTCGTGAGCCCTTTGGGGGTCGAATGCCCCTTTCACAGGGGTCGCCTGAGACCGTCGGAAAACACATCTATAATCACATATTGTTTTTGTGATTGATCCCTGTGCTTTCATGATGTTCCATGTGTCACCATGAAAATCCATCCTGCAGATCAGATGTTTCCATGACGATTCATAACAGCAGCCACATGACAGTGATGACGTAGCCACGAGAATAATGTTATGGTTGGGGGTCCCCACAGCATGAGGAGCTGTATTCAAGGGTCGCGGCCTTAGGGAGGTTGAGAACCACTGATATAGATAGATATATAGATATAGATATAGATATAGATATAGATATAGATATAGATGATATAGATGATGTAGATATAGATATAGATATAGATGATATAGATATAGATTAGATATAGATATAGATGATATAGATATAGATGATATAGATATAGTTATAGATATAGATATAGATGATATAGATATAGTAATGAAGCAGCAGCAAAGATAATGTTATGGTTGGGGGTCCCCACAGCATGAGGAGCTGTATTCCAGGGTCGCGGCCTTAGGAAGGTTGAGAACCGCTGTCTCAGGGGCAGAGTGTGTGAGCCGAAAGCCAGCTGGGGGAGGTATAAGCCGTATCATCCCTTTAATAGAGCTCATGGGATTATTGTCTTTCTTTGTTGTTAATCCCTATTTGAGAATATTTTTTCCATTGCCTCCCCCCTGTCCCCCTAATGAGAGAGAGAGAGAGAGAGAGAGAGAAAACCAAAGTGAGAGAGAGACACATCCACCAGTGGCCCCGCAGGCACCCAGCTCCCGGGCCAGCGGGGCTCGAACTTGCAACCCAGGTACGTCGAGCCCTCGACCTGGAATCGAACCCAAGACCTTTTCCCTGTGCAGGCCGGCGCTCTAACCACTGAGCCACACCGGCCACGCTCTCACCACTGTCCCTGCAGCCTGGAACCCCCCCAGGGGACCCTCAGAGCCGGAAGGAAATGAGTTGCCCGGAGGGGCACCCCAGCCCGGGGCTCCTGGACCAGTACTCCCAGGGGTTCATGGTTTCCCAGGTAGGAGGAGACTCTGGAATTAGGGGCCACAGGGGGGTGATCGGATGCCGTGGGTGGGAGAGGGGGTGGGGGGGATGGGGAGGAGCTGTTTGGTGGGTGGGGGGGTCTTGTTTTGGGGGTGACCCCAAGGTTCTGGGACTATAGGAAGCCAACGAGCAGACGCCTGGCTATTGGGGCACGGGGACCCTTTTTGGGGGGTTTGTGGGGCACCCAGGGACCCCAGCTCAGAATGAGGTTTTCATTTTATTTATTTATAATTTTTAAATATCTATTATCTAATTTTAATTTGTTAATTTTTATTTTTTAAAAAAATATATTGTTTTACTGATTTCAGAGAGGAAGGAAGAGGGGGGAGAGAGAGAGAGAGAGAGAGAGAGAGAGAGAGGGAGAGAGAGAGAGACACATTTATGAAGAGAGAGAATCATGGGCCGGCTGCCTCCTGCACGCCCCCTACTGGGGATGGAGCCCACAACCCGGGCCTGTGCCCTTGGCCGGGAATCGAACCCGGGACCCCTCAGTCCACAGGCCGACGCTCTATCCACTGAGCCAAACCGGCTAGGGCTACTTTTTTTATTTTTCAAATGTTCTATTTACTTTTATTTATTAGTAGTAGTATTTTATTTATACTATATTTTATTTTATTTTTTTCTTTCTTTTTTTAAAATATATTTTATTGATTTTTTTTACAGAGAGGAAGGGAGAGGGATAGAGTTAGAAACATCGATGATGAAAGAGAAACATTGATCAGCTGCCTCCTGCACACCTCCTACTGGGGATGTGCCCGCAACCAAGGTCCATGCCCTTGGCCGGAATCGAACCCGGGACCCTTCAGTCCGCAGGCCGACGCTCTATCCACTGAGCCACACCGGTCAGGGCTATTTTTATTTTTTATTTAAATATATTTTTAATTGATTTCAGAGAGGAAGAGAGAGCGAGAGAGAGAAACATCCATGATGCGAGAGAATCACAGATCGGCTGCCTCCTTCACGCCTGGCCGGGCTCCAGGTCCCTACTGACACTGTGTCCACCTTGAACACTCACTGCCCAGCCCCTGGCACCCACCATCGACGGTGTCTCTGTGAATTTGTGGCTCTAGGGACCTCATCTAAGTAGAATCGTACGGGATTTGTCCTTCCGTGTCTGGCTTAGGTCACTTCATGACCTCAGGGTCCATCCGTGTTGTAGCAGGTGTCAGACTGCCGGTCCTTTTTCAGGGCTGCATACTATTCCACTCTGGACGGGCCCTGCATTCCTCATCCATCGACGGGCACTTGGGTTGCTCCCGCCTCCCGGCTGCTGTGAGCCATGCCGCCATGAACACAGCTGTACAACCATCCCTTTGAGTCCCTCCTTCCAATTCTTCCCAGGTTCTCTTTGCCGCGTGCGAGCTGGGAGTGTTCGACATCCTCGCCGAGGCCCCGGGGCCGCTGGGCTCGGAAGCAGTGGCCGAGCGTCTGGGCACCAGCTCCCGGGGGACCGAGCTGCTGTTGGACACCTGTGTGTCCCTCAAGCTCCTTCAGGTGGAAACGAGAGGAGGAGAAGGTACGTGTGCTTTGAAAATATTATTTTTTATTCATTTCAGAGAGAACGAGAGAGAGAGAGAGAAACATCCATGATGAGAGAGAATCATGGACCGGCTGCCTCCTGCACGCCCCCTTACTGGGGATGGAGCCTGCAACCCGGGCCTGTGCCCTTGACCGGGAATCGAACCCGGGACCTCCTGGTTCCTAGGTCGAAGCTCAACCACCGAGCCACACTGGCCGGGCTGGGATGGTCACTTTTATAAAAGGCTAGAGGCGCGGTGCACAAAATTCGTGCACTTGGGTGGTGAAGGGGAGGGGGGCCCTCAGCCTGGCCTGCGCCCTCTCACAGCCCGGGAGCCCTCAGGGGATGTGCTGGAGGCAGGAGAGGCTCCCGCCACCACCGCTGCACTCGCCAGCCGTGAGCCCGACTTCTGGCCGAGCGTCTGCCCCCTGGTGGTCAGTGCACGTCATAGCGACCGGTCGAACCACCGTTGGGTCCATCTGCAGATTAGCCTTTTATTAAATAGGAGGCTCTGACTGTGCAAAATTCAACATCGCTCACCCTGGGTGGAGCCTTCAGGGCGTGTGAAGGATTTTCGTCCGTCCGTCCGTCCGTGAAGTGGCAGAGTCTCGAAACCAGTGCTTGAGTTGGTACCAGGAAGCAGGGGAGTGTGTGGGCGGGTGGGACAGCGGCGACGGACAGTGAGCATTTTGCTTAAACGAGGAGTCAGGTGCCTGTTGGGATTGTGGGTGCAAACGTTGGCCTGGGTTTCTGGGCCCAGCGTTGGGGGTCCACGGGGGAGACCCACAGACGTTCAGCCGCTGTGACAAGTTGGTCAGAGGGGGTTGACGGTTAGCCCCTTCTTCTTCATGAATAGGCCGCACTGGGCCCCTGTCCTAAGAGGAATAGAAAGATGTTACAGCCCTGGCCGGTGTGGCTCAGTGGATAGGGCGTCGGCCTGCGGACTGAAGGGTCCCGGGTTCGATTCCCGGTCAAGGGCATGGACCTGGGTTGTGGGCACATCCCCAGTAGGGGGCGTGCAGGAGGCAGCTGATAGATGTTTCTCTCTCATCGATGTTTCTGACTCTCTGTCCATCTCCCTTCCTCTCTGTAAAAAAATCAATAAAATATATTTTTAAAAAATTAAAAAAAAATGAAGATGCTACAACCAGGAGAAGCTTGGCCAGTGTGGCTCAGCGATTGAGCGTCAACCTAGGAACCAGGAGGTCACGAGTTCGATTCCTGGTCAAGGGCACAGGCCCAGGTTGTGGGCTCCATGCCCAGTGGGGGGCGTGCAGGAGTTAGCCAGTCCCTGATTCTCTCTCATCATGGATGTTTCTCTCTCTCGCTCTCTCTTCCTCTTCCTCTCTGAAATCAATAAAAATATATTTTAAAAAATTTAGCCCGCCCTGACCGGTGTGGCTCGGTGGATAGAGCGTCGGCCTGCAGACTGGAGGGTCCCGGGTTCGATTCCCGGTCAAGGGCATGGACCTTGGTTGCCGGCACATCCCCAGTAGGGTTTTCAAGAGGCAGCTGATTGATGTTTCTAACTCTCTCTCCCTCTCCCTTCCTCTCTGTAAAAAATCAATAAAATATATTTAAAAAAACATTTTTAGTCCAGCCAGGTTGAGTGTCGACCCAGGAACCAGGAGGTCACGAGTTCGATTCCCGGTCAGGGCACATGCCCGGGTCGTGGGCTCGATCCCCAATGGGGGATATGGAGGCAGCCGGTCCATGATTCTCTCTCTCTCTCCCTTCCTCTCTGAAATCAATAAAAAAAAATCTATTAAAAAAATTGTCAATCATGATGTTGTGACAGCCTGCAGCCCTGTCTACAAATTTAACTCACTTTTCTTTGTTTTTTTTTTTGTGTTTTTTGGTCTGTTCCCAGCTTTGTATGACAACACACAGCTCGCCAGCACCTACCTGGTCAGATCCAGCCCCAGGTCCCAGCACCACATGATGCTGTATTTGGCCCGGACGACCTACCTGTGCTGGGCGCACCTGGCCCAGGCGGTGAGGTGGGTGTGGCCTGGATGGTGCGGACTCTCTCTCAGGGGGGCCCCCCCCAGGGGCTGGTTCAGGGCCTCGGGGACTCGACATGCCAGGTTCCTGGCAGAACCAAATGGGCCGCCTCCAGGTTGGGAAAAATCAGAGGAGATGTTAACACACTGCTAACCAATCGTTTTTTTGTTTGTTTGTTTTTTTAAAAAATGTATTTTACTGATTTTTTTACAGAGAGAGATAGAGAGTTAGAAACATCGATGAGAGGGAAACATTGATCAGCCGCCTCCTGCACGCCCCCTACTGGGGATGTGCCCGCAACCAAGGTACATGCCCTTGGCCGGATTCGAACCCGGGACCCTTCAGTCCGCAGGCTGACGCTCTACCCACTGAGCCACACCGGTTAGGGCGGGCTATATTTTTTAAAATATATTTTTATTGATTTCAGAGAGGAAGGAAGTGAGAGAGATGGAAACATCCACGATGAGAGAGAATCAGGGATCTGCTGCCTCCTGCACGCCCCCTACTGGGCATCCAGCCCTCAACCCGGGCCTGTGCCCTTGACCGGGAATCGAACCCAGGACCTCCTGGTTCCTAGGTCGATGCTCAACCACTGAGCCACACTGGCCAAGCTTTTCCTGGTTGTAGGATCTTTATTTTCTTTAATTTAAAAAAAATATATATTTTATTGATTTCTTACAGAGAGGAAGGGAGAGGGATAGAGAGTCAGAAACATCGATGAGAGAGAAACATCGATCAGCTGCCTCCTGCACGCCCCCCACTGGGGATGTGCCCGCAACCCAGGTCCATGCCCTTGACCGGGAATCGAACCCGGGACCCTTCAGTCCGCAGGCCGACGCTCTACCCACTGAGCCACACCGGTCAGGGCTGAAACATATTTTTATTAATTTGTTTTTAGAGAGAGAGGGGAAGGGAAAGGGAGAGAGAAACATTGATAAGAGAGATAGATTGATTGACTGTCACCTGCAGGCGTCGATGCCCAACCACTGAGCCGCACTGGCCGGGCAGTCACCCTTTCTATTCCATGTCATTCCTCCTGGGCTCACGTCAGAGAACTGAGCTGGTCGGGGACCCTCCAGCCCTGAACACGCGTGTCATTTGCCCCAGAAAGGAAAGCCTGAGTGTGTTTCGCTGCTCAGTTATGCTTCCTGCGTGTCCCGTCTGTGATTGAAGGGCAGGATTGGTGACCACCTGTGTGAATTAATTGACTAATTAAGGAATCTCTCAGAACCGGGGTGACAGCCTTCCTACCCCCCACACCCCTACCATTTCAGAGAAGGGAAGAACCAGTATATGAAGGCCTTCGGGGTGCCCTCAGAGGAGCTGTTTACCGCCATCTACAGGTAATGCAAAGTCCTTACTCTCATAGCATTATGCTTATTATTATTATGTTTAGGTGATGCAGTCTTTTATTTATTTTATTGTATTTTAAAGTCTGTTTTTTTTAATATATTTTATTGATTTCTTACAGGGCGGAAGGGAGAGGGATTGAGAGTTAGAAACATCGATGATGAGAGAGAAACATCGACCAGCTGCCTCCTGCACGCCCCCCACTGGGGATGTGCCCGCAACCAAGGTCCATGCCCTTGGCCGGATTCGAACCCGGGACCCTTGAGTCTCCAGGCTGATGCTCTATCCACTGAGCCAAACTGGCTAGGGCTAAAGTCTGTTTTTTTAAAAAAATAATGTTATTGATTTCAGAGAGGAAGGAAGAGGGAGAGAGAGAGAGAGAGAAACATCGATGATGAGAGAGAATCATGGACCGGCTGCCTCCTGCACGCCCCCTACTGGGGATCGAGCCCACAACCCCCCGGGCCTGTGCCCTTGACCAGGAATCGAACTGTGACCTCCTGGATCATAGGTCAATGCTCAACAACTGAGCCACATTAGCTGAGCATTGTAGAACTCTATTGATTGATTGGGCAATGTAGACTTCTATTGATTGATGATTGATTGATTGATTGATTGATTTGATTTCAGAGAGGGAGAGAGAGAAAGAGAAGCATCCATGATGAGAGAGAATCAGGGACCGGCCGCCTCCTGCACGCCCCCTACTGGGGATGGAGCCTGCAACCTGGGCCTGTGCCCTTGACCGGGAATCAAACGCTGACCTCCTGGTTCATAGGTCAGCGCTCAACTGCTGAGCCACGCCGGCCAGGATATTTATTTTTACATTTTTTTTATTGACAATTTTTTTCAACTAGAGTTTTATACATTTAATATTGTTTTAGATTCGTTTCAGGTGGACAGTGAAGTGGTTAGACCATCATGTCGTTTATAAACTGTTCCCGTCTCCGGGCTGAATAATTGTGTCCAAATAGAGCCAAACACATGGACGTCGATATTTAATTTAAAATTTAAAAAACAAACAGACATATTTTGCCATTGTAATGTCTGGGTAGATCAAGGTTCTGATTAGACGTAGAATTTGCCCTTGTCTTCGAACGACTATGAGCAAACCCAACTTATTATTATTTTTTTACTTTATTGAAAAAATATATAGATAATATTTTTTATTTTTTTAAAAAGTATATTTTTATGGATTTCAGAGAGAGGAAGGGAGAGAGAAACATCCATGATGAGAGAGAATCATGGACCGGCTGCCTCCTGCACGGCCCACACTGGGGATGGAGCCCACAACCCGGGCGTGTGCCCTTGACCGGGATTCGAACCCGGGACCTCCTGGTTCACATTCTGCATGGTGTTGAGAAGTTTGGTTTAATGGGGTTTCCCACGCCAGGTCCGAGGGGGAGCGGCTGCTGTTCATGCGGGCCCTGCAGGGCGTGTGGCGTGTCCAGGGGAGCGGTGTGCTGGCCGCCTTTGACCTGTCACCATTCCCTCTCGTCTGTGACCTCGGGGGTGAGTGTCTACCCCACATGTTCAAAATTCTGCGTGGGGCGTGTCTGGACCCTGGTTTTTTGTGCGTTTATATCTATCTATCTATCTATCTATCATCTATCTATCTATCTATCTATCTATCTATCTATCTTTCTTTCTATCTATCTATCTATCTATCTATCTTTCTATCTATCTATCTATATCTATCTATCTATCTTTCTATCTATCTATCTATCTATCTATCTATCTATCTTTCTATCTATCTATCTTTCTATCTATCTATCTATCTATCTATCTATCTATCATCTATCTATCTTTCTATCTATCTATCTTTCTATCTATCTATCTATCTATCTATCTATCTATCTATCTTTCTGTCTATCTATCTATCTATCTATCTTTCTATCTATCTATATCTATCTACCTATATCTATATATATGTATCTATATCTCTATATCATCTATATCTATATCTATCTATATCTATATATATCTATATATATATATCTCTATATCTATATCTATATCTATATCTATATCTATATCTATATCTATATCTATATATATTATTGATATCAGAGAGGAAGGGAGAGGGAGAGAGAAATAGAAACATCCACGATGAGAGAGAATCATGGACCGGCCGCCTCCTGCACGCCCCCTACTGGGGATCCAGCCCACAACCCGGGCCTGTGCCCGTGACCGGGAATCGAATCCTGACCTCCTGGTTCATAGGTCGACGCTCAACAACTGAGCCACAGTGGCTGGGCCATGTAGAACTCTATTGAATGATTGGGCAATGTAGACTTCTATTGATTGATTGATGGAGCAATGTAAACATGGGCAATGTAGACTTCTATTGATTGATTCATTGATTGATTGATTTGATTCCAGAGAGGGAGAGAGAGAAAGAGAAAGATCCATGATGAGAGAGAATCATGGACCGGCTGCCTCCCGCACACCCCCTACTGGGGATGGAGCCCACAACCCGGGCGTGTGCCCTTGACCAGGAATCGAACCCGTAACCTCCTGGCTCATAGGTCAACGCTCAACCACTGAGCGAGAATCTGAGTTTCTGACAACCTCTCGTGATGTGGCCGGTCCATGGGCCACGCCAGCATCGACACGGGGTCTCCCAGCCTAAGAATGATGCTTGAGTCCGAGGTGTCATCCTGTCCCCTCCTCCCCCAAATGCTGGGTAGCAATCCCAGGGGAGGCCTCCTGGACCCTCAGGGGTTCATGGGGGCTGCTCAGACCGTCCTCTCTGCCCGCCAACCTCTGTGTCCACTCCCAGGCTGCTCTGGGGCCCTGGCCAAGGAGTGTGTGTCCCTGTACCCGGGGTGCCGGGTCACCGTATTCGACATCCCACCCGTGGTGCAGGCGGCCAAGGACCGCTTCCTGTCCCCCGAGGAAGGACGCATCGGCTTCCAGGAAGGTGGGTGCTCGCCTGCTGCCTGTGTCCCCGGGGACAGGTGGGTGCGTCCCCGAGGCCAGGAGAGGCCAACGGTGGGGGGTCCGAGCGACTCCTCCAGCCTCCAAAGACACGCCTTCAATGTAGAACTTTTAAAAATATATATATATTTTTATTGATTTCAGAGAGGAAGGGCAGGGGAGAGAGAGAAACATCCATGATGAGAGAGAATCGTAGATCGCTGCCTCCTGAACGCCCCCTACTGGGGATGGAGCCCCCAACCCGGGCGTGTGCCCTTGACCGGGAATCGAACCCTGACCTCCTGGCTCATAGGTGGACGCTCAACCACTGAGCTACGCCGACCAGGCAATGTAGAACTCTATCGATCTATCTATCTATCTATCTACCTATCTATCTATGTATCTATCTATCATCTATCTATCTATCTATCTATCTATCTATCTATCTATCTATCTATCTATCTATCTATCATCTATCTATCTATATCTATCTATCTATCTATCTATCTATCTATCTATCTATCATCTATCATATATCATCTGAATTTATTTTATTTCAGAGAGGAAGGGGGAAGGAGAGAGCAACATCAATGATGAGAGAGAATCATGGACCGGCTGCCTCCTGCACGCCCCCTACTGGGGATGGAGCCCACAACCCGGGCCTGTGCCCTTGACCGGGAATTGAACCCTGACCTTCTGGTTTATAGGTTGATGCTCAACCACTGAGCCAAGCCAACCAGGCAATGTAGAACTCTATCTATCTATCTATCATCTATCTATCTATCTATCTATCTATCTATCTATCTATCTATCATCTATCTATCATTTATATCTATCTATCTATCTATCTATCTATCTATCTATCATCTATCTATCATCTAAATTAATTTTAATTTATTTCAGAGAAGAAGGGAGAAGGAGAGAGAGAAACATCCATGATGAGAGAGAATCACAGATCAGCTGCCTCCTGCACGCCCCCTACTGGGGATCGAGCCCGCAACCCCAGGCATATGCCCTTGACCGGGAATTGAACCGTGACCTCCTGGTTCATAGTCTGATGCTCAACAACTGAGCCACACTGGCTGGGCAGTGTAGTAGAACTCTATTGATTGATTAGGCAATGGGGAACTCTATTGATTGACTGGGCAATGTAGACTTCTATTGATTGATTGATTGATTTGATTTGATTTCAGAGAAGGAGAGAGAGATAAAAACATGTTTTCATTGACGAGAATCATGGACCGGCTGCCTCCTGCACGCCCCCTACTGGGTATGCAGCCTGCAACCCGGGCCTGTGCCCTGAGCAGGAATGGAACCGTGACCTCCTGTTTCCTAGGTTGACACTCAACCAACTGACCCACCCCAGCCCAGCCCGGCCCAGGTGACCTTACCGTTGGTCCGGTCCAATGGGATGGCATCAAGGGCTGACCCTGGGACCCCTACCCTGTGTGTTTCAGGCGATTTCTTTAAGGACCCCCTCCCGGCGGCCGATCTGTACATCCTGGCCCGGGTCCTACACGACTGGCCCGATGAGAAATGCTCACAGCTGCTGGCGAGAATCCATGAGGCCTGCAAGCCAGGTAGGTGGGGGGGATGGGGCCACGGTTCCCTGTGTCCTGTGAGGTCCAATCATCCATCAGGAGGCCCATGGGATGCGGACACACTGTGTGTGTTGGGGACGCACCCTGGGATGTCCTTTGAGATCCATCCATCGGAAGATCCAGGAGGCCAAGGGCATAGCCAGTGGGGGGGCTGGGGAACGTCCCCTGAGGCCTGTTCATCCTAAAGTCCACGGAGATTTGGAAACTGTTAGGGTCGACGAAGGAGGAATGGACGAGGCCAACAGGGATAAAGAATTATTAATGGAGCCCTGGCCAGTGTGGCTCAGTGGATAGAGTGTCGGCTTGTGGATTGAAAAGTAATACTTTATTTTTTTTATTTTTAAAGAAATAATATTTTATTGGTTTTTTACAGAGAGGAAGGGAGAGGAATAGAGAGTTAGAAACATCGATGAGAGAGAAACATCGATCAGCTGCCTCCTGCACACTCCCCACTGGGGATGTGCCCGCAACCCAGGTACATGCCCTTGACCAGGAATCGAACCCGGGACCCTTCAGTCCACAGGCCGACGCTCTATCCACTGAGCCACACCAGTCAGGGCTGTCTGTAACGCTTTAAACGATAAAATTAAATTAAAACTAAAATTTATTTTAATTTCTTTGCCTCTGTCTTCCTTGTCCCTCGCTCACGCCGCCTCTCCCTGTCGCAGGTGGTGGGGTCCTGGTCGTCGAGAGCCTCCTGGACGCCGACGGGCGGGGACCTCTGACCACCCAGCTGTACTCGCTGAACATGCTGGTGCAGACGGAGGGCCGGGAGCGGACCCCCGCCCAGTACCGGGCTCTCCTGGCTGCAGCCGGCTTCGGGGACGTGCAGTGCCAGAGGACCGCGGGCACGTACGGCGCCATCCTGGCCAGGAAGTAGCGCCCCCTACGGGTGTGCTGCTGCTATTGACACGCAAAAGTAGGCACCGGCCTGTCTCAGGGGTTGGTTGGGCGTTGACCTAGGAACCAGGAGGTCACGGTTCGATCCCCGGTCAAGGGCACATGCCCGGGTTGTGGGCTCGATCCCCAGTAGGGGGCTTGCAGGAGGCGGCCGGTCCATGATTCTCTCTCTCTCCCTTCATCTCTGAAATCAATAAAAAAAATATTTAAAGAAATAGTCAATTAGCCCTGGCTGGTGTGGCTCAGTGGATAGAGTATCAGCCTGCGGACTGAAGGGTCCCAGGTTTGATTCTGGTCAAAGGCACATGCCCGGGTTGTGGGCTCCATCCCCAGTAGGGGGCGTGCAGGAGGCAGCCGATCCATGATTCTCTCTCATCGTTGATGTTTCTATCTCTCCCTCCCTTCCTCTCTGAAATCAATAAAAAAATATTTAAAAAGAATAGTCAATAGACTGTTGGCCGCGTCTACGTGTCTTGTTCTGCACGCTTGTCTAGCCAATGACTTGGGTTTTCTGTGGACAGTTGCTGACAGTTGCTTCACATGGTGCGTTTGGTCTTGTTTTATTTATTCATTATTTTTTTAATCGATTCATTATTGTTTTTTTGATGTCAGAGAGGAAGGGAGAGGGAGAGAAACAGTGAAACATGAAGGATGAGAGAGAATCATGAATCGGCCGCCTCCTGCACACCCCCTACTGGGGATCAAGCCCACAACCCGGGCATGTGCCCTTGACTGGGAATCAAACCATGACCTCCTGGTTCCCAGGTCGACGTTCAACCACTGAGCCACGCCAGCCAGACAATGTAGAACTCTATCTATAATCTATCTATCTATCTATCTATCTATCTATCTATCTATCTATCTATCTATCTATCTATATCTATCTATGTATCTATCTATCATCTATCATCTATCATCTATCATCTATATCTATCTATCTATCATTTATCTAGATATCTACTATCATCTATATCTATCTATCTATCTATCATCTATATCTATCTATCTATCTATCATCTATCTATCAATCATTTATTTAAATTTACTTCAGAGAGTAAGGGAGAGGGAGAGAGAGAAACATGGATCAGCTGCCTCCTGCACGCCCCCCACTGGGGATGGAGCCCACAACCTGGGCATGTGCCCTTGACCGGGAATCGAACCCTGACCTCCTGGTTCACAGGTCGACGCTCAACCACTGAGCCATGCCACCTGGCTTTCTTTCTTTTTTTTTTAAAAAAATTATTTTCTATCATTCCATTTTATTACACTTCACTCTATTCCAGCGGTTCTCAACCTGTGGGTCGCGACCTTTTTGGGGGTTGAACAATCCTTTCACAGGGGTCGCCTAAGACCATCAGAAAACACATCTATAATCACATATTGTTTTTGTGATTGATCCCTGTGCTTTCATGATGTTCAATTTGTAACCAATGAAAATCCATCCTGCAGATCAGATGTTTCCATGACGATTCATCACAGCAGCAACATGACAGCGATGACGTAGCCACGAGAATAATGTTATGGTTGGGGGTCCCCACAGCATGAGGAGCTGTATTCAAGGGTCGCGACCTTAGGGAGG
>JAWQEE010014125.1:6010725-6023508 GCA_038630795.1 Myotis findleyi | reverse complement strand
GTGTCTCTGTGAAAAAGAATAAACAAATGGAAAAGTAACTGGAAGAGGGTGAAGAGGCAATAAAAATATATTTTTTTTAAATGATGAGAGAAACTAAAGCTTATTTGTATGCTGCTGGAGGTGACCTGGGAGAAATAGATTGATGTGTGTGGAAAAGAGTCAACTCTAGGCCTGGATCGCTGCAAAGACAAAAAGAGATGGAAGATATGTGATCTAGAACTCAAGTGAGCTGGAAGGGGACATGAATTTGGGAGGGCCAGAGTTGGTTAGCTAAAGAGAACCACAAAAGTGGCTACAAAACATATCAACATATTGCACTGAATCTAAACTTAATGCATCCCCAACTCAACTTCAACTAAGCCAGATCCCAAGTGTGCCACATTATACCCAAGAAAGTATGATGGAGTGAAAGTCTGTGCAGCAAACTGCAGCAATCTTAACCAACTGCCTTTGAAGTATATTTCTTGGTAAATGTTTCTCATCATGCATGGGAGAGGCCTGAAGCTTAAGCTTCAACACCTTTGGAGTAAATGCATCCCTGCTTGTTTGTTTAGGGTAAGTTATAAGCTGGGATAAGAGGAGAATATTTTTGATATGGTTAACGAACCATGAACTAGTTCAGAGATATGATAAGCAACTTCTTGGAGCAAAATAATAGAGTTGTCTGGCAGAATGCAATCCACATTCCAAGTATTTGTCATAAATTTAAAATGAGACCAGTCAGCCAAGCTGATTTTTCCCAACAAAGCTTGGTGCTGTAGCAGAAAAGGCAGAAAGATGGATTCAACCTAGGTTAAGTTCAGGTAGGTGATGTGACACAAGGAAAGAGGGCAACGTTTCTGGGTGACATTTGTGAGACACTGTGTAATGATGATAGAGTGTTTATCATTACTCTCAGCGAGGCAGGAAAGGTAGATGAAGAAAGATAAATTGAGCATATTCCTAATATGTCATATTAAGAACCTCTGCAGGTGCTGGGACGCATGAACTGGAAGGCTAGGAGGTGCCAGACGTCGGCATACTTGCAATTGAGATTTCAGAGGTGATACTGGTATTTGTGGTGACAAAGTTTAAATGGGATCTTGGGAGTGAACTACTGTGATGGAGTAGAGGAGAGGATTGATTGTGGATGTGGATTGTTTATTTTGTTCAATTCAGATGAAATTTTTGAAGCGCTAGAATGTACAAGTTACCATGGAAGGAGATGGCGATACAGATTAAACAAGATTCAGTTCCTGCATCAAGGAACTCACAGTGTAATACGTAAAGCACTATGGTAAGGAGACCAACACGGAAGAAAGGGTTCCTCACCAAACCAAGAAAGAGCAGAACAGGCTTAGAACATCTGCAAAGGCAAATTGCAAGATAAAGTATGATGCCTTGAAGAAGAGCAACGAGTTGGGTTTTCCTGGAGGCTCTAGTTCGAACGGAGGTATAGTGACAGAAGAGGCTAAGAAGTAAGCGAGGGTCAGATAAGAGTTCTTTGTGACGCAGTACAAGCATCATGGCTTTATAATCTTTGGATAATGGCAAAACTGTTGCAGGCAGGAGTGGACATGATGAAATGTGGAGACAGAGGGTGGATGAAGGAAGTGACTGCAGTGTTTTGGATAAAGAAGGCAGCACGGCCAGTTTGAATTATGGGATGAGAGTATATGTGTTATTTGGATTCAGACAAGGTCATCCAAGTTTGCAATCTAGATGGACAGTAGTACGTTAAAGTGCTTCCCTTGTCCAGCTGTTAACACTTTGTAGGAACTAGCCTAGGAAACATGAAACACCACAATGTAATCTCCATGAGGGCTTCTTTGTTTTGTTCCCAGTCTTTCTCCGGTGCCTGGTACTTAATAGACTCCTAATAAGTACTAATTAAATGAAATTGTTGAATGAATTAAACTCTGCCTTTAACATCTGATCTCCTCCTTTGGTACCTTCATTCTGAGGTAGCATCATGGTAGGTGTGAGCCACTTAAACCTTTTCTCTGGAATACTTCTCTCCTTTTAAACCTTATTCATCATATATTTTAAAAGTTCATGAGTGGGGGTGGGAGGGCAATGGGGGGATAAGGGCACATATGTAATATCTTAATCAATAAAAAAATAATTTTAAAAAATAAAAATAAATAAAAATAAAAGTTCAAGATCAGGCTCTTGCCATCCCCGTATATCAGCCATATAGTTTGGAGCATAGTAATTTGCTTCTTTATGCCTGAATCTCTTTGTCTGTGAGGCGGGGCTAATAGCTAACATTCACTGAGCATTGAGCATTAGCATGTAGAGCCAGGCAATGTTCTGAACACTTTAAATGTTTTAACAGAGTTCATTCTCATTATCCCCCTATGTGACCAATACTACTGTCATTCACCTATTAGGAATGAGAAAACTTAAACCAAGATCTTACAAGTTAAATCTGGACTGTCTTAAATTGTGCTCTTAACCACTCTAGTCTGCTCACTGCTTGTCCAATAGTACGTACCTCATTGGATAGTTGCAAAGATTCAAGAATAATTTTATGTACATGCACTTTGAAAGTACCTTACTATATAAGTGTCCAATAGAATTTAGTTAATGTTGTTATTTTATTTTTATTATTTCTATCTTCTTAGGGAGTTATATATTTTTTTAACAAAACAGTTATTATCACATGCAGGAAATTAGACTATTTTATTTTAGACAAATCAAACTTGGAAAAAGTACTCCTTATGTGATGCTTACTTACATCTACCTTCCTACAACTTTCCTCATTGATTCTGAACTGGGGATGAAGATAGGACAAATATCTTCCTTACAACAACCCCCAGATAAACAAAGATGATGTCTTTGACACCTATATCTCCTATTCTCTAGCCTAATTTTAGTTTGCATTATTTTAGCCATTTTTCCTATGGCATCATTTCCAAATATTCTTTGAATAATCTCTGATTTGTTGAAGACACCTTTATACTTGGAAACCTAAAATACTGTAGTCCATATGTGGGTTAATGGTTGCATATAGATCAGGATATTGACAAAAAAAAGATTTGGGAACATTCTTGTCATAGTCTGAATTAAATTCCTAGAGACCATTTTAATGCTTTCTTTGCATGAGTAGGTAGTATTTCTTTACTGAATGAATGCACTTATAAACAAACTAGAGGCCCAGAGCACAAATTCGTGCACTGGTGGGGGCCATCTGGGTGGCCTGCAGGGATCAGGCCAAAACCCGCAGTCCAACGCCGCTGTCTGCAGCTTCTACCTGCCATTCCTACTCATCCCAGCCCCACTGTGCCTGCCGAGGCTCGCGCCCAATCAGCCCCGATCGGGAGAGGCTTACTCTCCCACAGCTGCACTCACCAGCCATGAGCCCTGCATCGGGCGCCCTCCCAAAGGGAGTGGCCTACAGGATTGGGCTGAAACAGGCTCTCTGACATCCCCCGAGGGGTCATGCGAGAGGGTGCAAGCCAGGTTGAGGGATGCCACCGGTGCACGATCAGGCCGTGGAGGGACCATGGGAAGGCTCCAGGGCATGTCCAGCCCATCTCGTTCAGTCCTAATTGGCCAAACCCCAGCAGCAAGCTAACCTACCAGTCAGAGCATCTGTCCCCTGGTGGTCAGTGCACGTCATAGCGACTGGTCGGCTGTCTGCCCCCTGGTGGTCAGTGCACGTCATAGCGACTGGTCGACCGGTCGACCGTCTGCCCCCTGGTGGTCAGTGCACATCATAGCGACTGGTCAACCGGTCGACTGTCTCCCCCCTGGTGGTCAGTGCACGTCATAGCAACTGGTCGGCTGTCTGCCCCCTGGTGGTCAGTGCACATCATAGCGAGCGGTTGAATGGCCTTAGCATATCATTAGCATATTACGCTTTGATTGGTTGACCGGCCAACCAGCCGACCGGCCCCTTATCATATTAGGCTTTTATCACATAGGATTCCGTCCAATAAAGGCTCATCCTCAGAGACAGGAAATGAGATGGGGGTGGTGATTCCCTTCGAGGGGCTCACGAGGGCGGATGGCAAACGTATTTGGAAGCTTCAAATCTTCCTCCAAAATCTTGGCCTCCTCCACGCCCCCTAGTGGGGATCGAGAGCCCCCCCCCCAACCTGGACATGTGTCCTGATTGGAAATCGAACCGTGACCTCCTGGTTCAGAGGTCGGCGCCCAACCACTGAGCCGCACTGGCCGGGCAGGCCTGGCTTATAAATATTTAATGTGCCAGGGCTTCCGGGAAGAAGAATTAAAAAGGAAATCTGATTCTTCACGGGGTTCTGTTTCTCATAAGTGTTTCCCCGGAGGCCGGAGACGTTCCCCCTTCTTTTTAAAATTATTATTATTTTTTTTTATTAAAAAGATAAAGAGACGCCTGAGGTCTCATCAGCCCCAGAAAAAATATGGTGTTGGTTTTCCTTCCGTGACAAACGCCAACGGGTTACCGATGGGGGACCCGGGCGGGGACAGTGGCTTCGCCCGCCGGCGGCCGGCGGCCGGCGGGCGACGGATGATTGCGTTTTGCTGTTTAAATGATTCTACTCAATTATTCACTAAAGTGGAGAGATTCATATTCGGTGTCAACCACCGGGCGCTTTGCGTTCGGAGCGGCTCATTCTTCATCCCGGCAAATGAAGCGACGGAATCGGGCGGTCGGCCAGGGAGACGAAAGGCTGACTTCGCGGTCCGGCCGGTGTGGCTCAGTGGTTGGCGTCGACCTAGGAACCAGGAGGTCCCGAGTTCGATTCCCGGTCAAGGGCACGGGCCCGGGTTTGCGGGCTCCATCCCCAGTGGGGGGCGTGCAGGAGGCGGCCGATGCATGATTCTCTCTCATCATGGATCTTTCTCTCTCTCTCTCTCATTCTCTGAAATCAGTAAAAATATATTAAAGAAAAATATTCTCAGGTAAGGATTAAAAAATAATAATAGCAAGAAATTATACCTCAATCTTGCATATATATATATATAAAAGTCTCAGCAACTGAATGACCGAACGACCGATGGACCGGTTGCTATGACGCGCACTGACCACCGGGGGCAGACACTCAACACAGGAGCTGCCCCCTGGTGGTCACTGTGGTCCCACAGCCAACCTCCTGCTGTCCCTCCTGCGGTCCCTCCCTCTGGCGGCCGGCCAGCCCCCCTCCCCCCCACACCTGTGCACAAATTCGTGCGCCGGGCCTCTAGTGAAAAAAAATAAACAGATACATAAGTAAATGAGGAAGGAAAGATAATTCTTCCCTTTTTTTAAAAAAAAAAAGCAAAGATGGCTTTCTGGGGACAAAGGGGCATTTTCAGGATTGGGGAGTGATTGACTGGGGGTTCACTCTACTCACTTCAGCCCCCGCCCCCGCCTCACACAGGCACCCTCGTCCCGTCGACCCCAGGACCTTTGCACGTGCTATTTCCTCCACACACAACGTTCTTCCACCTCCTTTTGGAGACATGAATGCCACTTCCTTCTATGGCAGTGGTTCCCGACCTGGGACACCTGCCCCACAGGGGGGCCGGGTCAATGTGATTTTCAATGGGGGGGGGCATTCAAGAACGAGTGAACAGCCCTAGGTGGTGTGGCTCAGTGGGTAGAGCGTCGGCCTGTGGACTGAAGGGTCCCGGGTTCGATTCCAATCCAGGGCACATGCCCAGGTTGCGGGCTCGATCCCCAGCCAGTAGGAGGCGTGCGGGAGGCAGCCGGTCCATGATTCTCTCTCATCATGGATGTTTCTCTCCCTCCCTCTCCCTTCCTCTCTCTGAAATAAAATAAAAAAAAATAATGTTATAAAAAAGAAAGACATATATAATGCTCTTTGTGATACTTTAAGCAATAAAAAAAAACAAAAAAATAAATTTAAAATAAATTTTAAAAAATTAAAAAAGAAAGAATGCGTTAACAGTGATTTATTTTTGCATTTGGGATGTTCCTAGGGGCCTTATCTACGGCAGATAAATAGATATGGTGACGTATTCATGCATCTCAGTTCTCCGTTCTATGTTTTGAGACTTATTGGCGATTTTTCCCCATCACTTCATATTATTATTATTTTTAAAATATATTTTATTTCATTTTATTTTATATATATATATATATATATTTTATTGATTTTTTACAGAGAGGAAGGGAGAGGGATAGAGAGTTAGAAACATCGATGAGAGAGAAACATCGATCAGCTGCCTCCTGCACGCCCCCCACTGGGGATGTGCCCACAACCCAGGTAAATGCCCTTGGCTGGATTCGAACCCGGGACCCTTCAGTCTGCAGGCCGACGCTCTATCCACTGAGCCACACCGGTCAGGGCTGAAATTTCTTTTGAGAGCCCAATTTTTTAAACGTAAACTATATAGGCAGGTACATTGTCGTTAACTTAATGGGTTTAATCCTAAGGCTTAGGAAGAGCCACACTCGAGGGGCCAAAGAGCCGCAGGTGGCTCGCGAGCCTCGGTTTGCCGACCACGGTCCCTAAGCAAATCCTCTCAAGGTTTTATTATTATTGTTATGATTAATTATTATTATTATTTGCATAACTAATTCGCTTCATTGTACTGATGGGGTGGCCATCATAATCTGGACACTCAGGGTATATATGTATGAATATATGTATATATGTGTATACATATGTATGTGTGTATATATGTGTATATATGTATATAGATATATAGATGATATATAGATATATAGATATATAGATATATAGATGGTATATAGATATATAGATATATAGATATATAGATATATAGATATATAGATGATATATAGATATATAGATATATAGATATATAGATATATAGATATATAGATATATAGATGATATATAGATATATAGATACATAGATATATATATAGGGTGTCCCAAAATTCACGCAAGATTCGAATGTTGCGTGAGCATTAACAGCAACAAAAAAACATAAAAGCCTGATTTGACTTGGTTGATTGGATCAGATTCTAATATCTGTTGCCCTTGGATGTCAATCCCTTCGATTGGATCAGCATCACCAAGTACCAATGACGGCCCAGGAGCAGGGACAGGGAAGACCCATGAAGACCGCGGCTTGGCGTCTGTGCCAGCAAAGCCGGGGAGGCCATGGACCCGATGTCCTATTCCACACACAACCCTAGACTGTCTACTTTATGAATCAATAAAAAATTTACAATTTTTCATGATAAACCTGTGGTTTCTATCAAAATGACTTCTTGCGTAAATTTTGGGACAACCTTTCTATATATACACTATATACATATCCCATGTTCAAAGGCTGTTAAATTTCAACAAAAAAGTGCATATGTGCCAGCAAAGCCGTGGAGGCCATTGACCCGCTGTCCAATTCTGTACATTACCCTAGACTGTGTCCTTTATGAACCAATAAAAAGTTTACAATTTTTCATTATAAACCTGGGATTTCTATCAAAATTACTTCTTGCGTGAATTTTGGGACACCCTATATTTGCACCTTGAATGCCTTTCGAAAAAATGAACATATTCTGGAGCCGGTTGGGCCCGGCCGGCTTCCCACGCGGGAGACGGAGCCCACACACCAGGCCTCAGACAAGGGTCCCTGTGTCCGGCCGCTCGCTGGACACGAAGGAAAGAATGCAACAGAGGGCGGTGCTGTGTAAGGGATGGGAAGCCCCATAGAAGAGCCCCAGGCCCTTTGGGGATATTTCTGACCCACAGGCGGCCGGGGATGCATGGCCTCCTTCCAAGGAGGCCTCTGGGTTTTGGGTTTGTCCTCAAGAAGCCAAGCTTTCGGCCCTGACCAAATGGGAAATTGAATTATTAAAAAAATATATATAAACTAGAGGCCCGGTGCACGAATTCGTGCACCAATGGGGTCCCTTGGCCTGGTCTGCGGGATCGGGCCGAAACCGGCTCTCCGACATCCCCCGAGGGGTCCCGGATGGCGAGAGGATGCAGGCCAGGCCGAGGGACCCCACGGGTGCACGATCGGGGCTGGGGAGGGACGCGGGAGGGCTCCAGGGCGTGTCCGGCCCGTCTCGCTCAGTCCTGATCGGCTGGACCCCAGCAGCAAGCTCACCTACCGGTCGGAGCGTCTGACCCCTGGTGGTCAGTGCAGTTAAGGGGCGATCAGGCTGGAAGGGGAGCAGTTAGGGGAGATCAGGCGGGCAGGCAGGTGAGCAGTTAGGAGACAGAGGTCCTGGATTGAGAGATGGATCGGGCCTAAACCGGCAGTCGGACATCCCCTGAGGGGTCCCGGGTTGCAGGACAGACTGAGGGACTGGCCCCCACACACACCGTGCACTGACCGGTGTGGCTCAGTGGATAGAGCGTCAGCCTGGGGACTGAAGGGTCCCGGGTTCGATTCCCGTCAAGGGCATGTACCTGGGTTGCGGGCACATCCCCAGTGGGGGGCGTGCAGGAGGCAGCTGATCGATGTTTCTGTCTCATCGATGTTTCTAACTCTCTATCCCTCTCCCTTCCTCTCTGTAAAAAATCAATAAAATATGTTTTTTTTTTTAAAAAAAGAAAATACACAGAAAAGGGAATTGCTCTTGGAGGAGCCTTTATCCCAGAACAAACAAGAAGATGATGTTCTTAGAATCGCCTCTCAGGGGGACGGCTTTTCAGAAGATAAACATCTCAGAGAGGATCTCAGATTCGGCTTTAATAGGCGGCCGATGGCCAGAAAGACAACCCTTGCAGCCAGGCCGGTGTGGCTCAGTGGTTGAGCGTCAACCTCGGAACCAGGAGGTCCCGGGTTCGATTCCCGGTCAAGGGCACAGGCCCGGGTTGTGGGCTCAATCCCCAGTAGGGGGCGTGCAGGAGGCAGCCAATGCATGATTCTCTCTAATCACATTGATGTTTCTATCTCTTTTTTTAAAAAAAATACATTTTTATTGATTTATGCCTCCTACTGGGGATGGAGCCCACAACCCGGGCATGTGCCCTTGACCGGGAATTGAACCCAGGACCTCCTGTTTCATAGGTCGATGG
This sequence comes from Myotis findleyi, assembly GCA_038630795.1. NCBI lineage: Eukaryota > Metazoa > Chordata > Mammalia > Chiroptera > Vespertilionidae > Myotis > Myotis findleyi. The sequence goes on along the minus strand of JAWQEE010014125.1, from coordinate 6,014,593 downwards.
TTCAACCACTAGGCCACACCAGCCGGGCCTCACATGGATGTTTCTCTCTCTCTCTCTCTCTCTCTCTCTACATACAGATACAAAAATAGATATAGATATAGATATAGATATGGATATAGATATGGATATAGATATAGATGAGATATAGATAGATATAGATATAGATATAGATATAGATATAGATATAGATGATATAGATATAGATGATATAGATATAGGTATAGATATAGATATAGATATAGATATAGATATAGATATAGATATAGATATAGATGATATAGATATAGATGATATAGATATAGATATAGATGATATAGATATAGGTATAGATATAGATATAGATATAGATATAGAGGATATAGATATAGATGATATAGATATAGATGATATAGATATATATGCCCTGTTTGATGTGGCTCAGTGGATAGAGCATTGGCCTGCGGACTGAAGGGTCCCGGGTTCGATTCCCGGTCAAGGGCACATGCCCGGGTTGCGGGCTCCATCCCCAGTGGGGGGCGTGCAGGTGGCAGCCGGTCCAGGATTCTCCCTCCTCATGGATATTTCAATCTCTCTCCCTCTCCCTTCCTCTGTGAAATCAATAAAAATAAATTAAAAAATAAATATATATCTCTGATCTGACTCTCGAAAAAATCCACTCCCTGACCTCAAACCTTCATTTCTATCTTTTAAAACACACACACACACACACACACACACACACACACACACACGAAAATAACAAAAGAACAACAAAATAGAAAAAAACAAAAAAAAAACCAACAAGCAAAATCGCAACCGCCCAGCAGGGGGCGTGCGGGAGGCAGCCGGTCCAGGATTCTCTCTCCTCATGGATGTCTCTCTCTCTCACTTCCTCTCTGAAATCAACAAAAATATGTTTATTTTTTTTTTCACGCAGCAGCTGAGCAGATCCTCTGAGTCTCCATCACATAATTTTTTATTTTTTATTATTTTTTTGTGGTGAAAACACCCAATTGTACGGCAACCCCAGGTCTCCGTGGCGACGTTGGTAAACAAAACAACAGACTGTGAACATGAGTCATAGCCCATCAGCTAAGGGAGGGGCCAGGGGGGAGTGGGGACAGCATTCTGGGTCGTTTCTCTCTCTCTCTCTCTCTCTCTCTCTCTGTCGCCCCTAACAGCCTCCGCCTCAGCCCCACCACCGTGGCTTTGTCCGGAAGGACGCCCGGAAGGACGCCCGGAAGGACGCCCGGAAGGACGACCTCGCGGCTCCCCAGTGAGTGGTCACACTCACCAGAAAATTCCCCGAAGATGGAAGATCAAGCAAGTTTTCGTCTTCCTTCTGCGTAGATCGGGGGTTCCCCAACTTTCCTTTCGCCGGGAACCCCCGCCCTCCCCAAGCATCTCTACAACCCTGATGCCCACCCCCCCACCCCACCCCCCGCCCCCGACTCCACTGCCCCCACAGGGACATAGAATTCTTCTTCTTCCAAAAGTGAACTCCTATTCGACCGGTGGAACCCTACGCGGCCACTCGCTTGGCCTCCAGTCGCTGCCAAAGGACACGGCGTCCACGAACGAGAAGATATAACAGGACAGAAGGCGCCGCGGGCAAAACCGAGGAAGAATTCACTAAGGAATTGTTTAAAAACAGCCCTGGCCGGTGTGGCGCAGTGGTTAGAGCGTCGGCCGGCGGACCGAAGGGTCCCGGGTTCGAATCCGGACAAAGGCATGGACCTGGGTTACAGGCTCCATCCCCAGTGGGGGGCGTGCGGGAGGCAGCCGATCGATGTTTCTCTCTCATCGATGTTTCTAACTCTCTATCCCTCTCCCTTCCTCTCTGTAAAAAAAATCAATAAAATATATTAAAAAATAAATAAAGAAAAAGAAATTGTTTAAAATAATAATAGTGACAGGAATTGAAAGGGAAGAAAAGCAAGTAGAGTTTCAAGACACAGAACAGAGAACTGAAAGGCGTGAATACGTCTGATTTCAGGGCGGAAATCAAGAAGAAACCCTGCCTGTGAAAGTGTTACTTTTATATTTATTTTGAATTAATTTTTATTGATTTCAGAGAGAGGAAGGGAGAGGGAGAGAGAGAGAAACCTCCATGATGAGAGAGAATCATGGATCGGCCCGGTGCACGAAGTTCGTGCACAAGGTGAGGGGGGGAGGGGGTTTCCCTCAGGCCGGCCTGCGCCCTCTCCAATCCGGGACCCCTCGGGGGACGTCCGACGGCCGGCTTAGGCCTGATCCTCCCACAAGGCCTTAACCGGGCGCCGTCCGACTTCCCTCTCGCAATCCGGGGCCGCTGGCTCCTAACCGCTCACCTGCCGGCCTGATCGCCCCTAACCACTCTCCCCGCCGGCCTGATCGCCCCCAACTGCCCCTCCCACTGGCCTGATCGCCCCCAACTTCCCCTCCCCTCCTGGCCTGATCGCCCCCAACAGCCTCTGCCTGGGCCCCGCCACCGTGGCTTCGTCTGGAAGGACGTCCGGAAGGTCTCCCGGTCTAATTAGCATATTACCCTTTTGTTGGTATAGATAGAGGCCTAGTGCACGGGTGGGGGCCGGCAGGTCTGGCCTGAAAGGGGTTCCGGATCCGGGTGGGGGTCCCCTTGGGGAGGGGGGGTGGCCAGCCTGGGCGAGGGGCTGGGGCGGTTTGCAGGCTGGCCACACCCCCATTGGGGTAGGGGTCCCCTTGGGGGGGAGTGGCCAGCCTGGGCGAGGGGCTGAGGTCCGTTTGGGGGCGGTTTGCAGCCCGGCCACGCCCCCGCCTTTGTCCGGAAGGACGTCCGGAAGGTCGCCCGGTCTAAGGTGCATATGACTCTTTTATTAGTGTAGATCAGGGGTGGGCAACCCCTGGCACGCGTGCCAAACACGGGAGGCCGGTGTGGTTCAGTGGTTAGAGCATCCCCTCATGAACCAAAAGGGCCAAGGGTTCGATACCCGGTCAAGGGTAGGTATCTGGGTTGCGGGTTCGATGCCCTGGCCCAGGTCCGGGAGCGTGCAGGAGGCAACTAATTGATGTGTCTCTCTCACATTGATCTCTCTCTCTCTCTCTTTTTCTATTTATCTCTCTCTCCCTCGTCTGCTCTCTCTAAAAAGCGATGGAGCTCAGCCGGTGTGGCTCAGTGGATAGAGCGTCGGCCTGCAGACTCAAGGGTCCCGGGTTCGATTCCCGGTCAAGGGCACAGGCCCGGGTCGTGGGCTCGATCCCCAGTGGGGGGCGTGCAGGAGGCAGCCGGTCCATGATTCTCTCTCATCACGGATGTTTCTCTCTCTCTCTCTCCCTCTGTCTTTCTCTCTGAAATCCATAAAAATGAATTCAAAACAAATAAAAGTAACACTTTCAAAGGCAGGGTTTCCTCTTGATTTCCTCCCTGAAACGATATATTATTTTTTAAAAAATATATTTTATTGATTTTTTACAGAGAGGAAGGGAGAGGGATAGAGAGCCAGAAACGTCGATGATGAGAGAGAAACATCGATCAGCTGCCTCCTGCACGCCCCCTACTGGGGATGTGCCCGCCACCCAGGTACATGCCCTTGAGCGGAATCGAACCCGGGACCCTTCAGTCCGCAGGCCGACGCTCTACCCACTGAGCCACACCGGCCGGGGCTGAAACTACCTTTTTGGATTCTGTCCTCTGTCCCCCTGTCCGGCCCCTGTGCCTGTCAGACACCCCAGGTGGGCGTGGCCTGCGTGTCCCACCCCGTCTGTCTGGCGCGCCTCCCCCAATCCCTTCCCTCCGTCCAGCTTGAGTGACAGCTGCTGGGTCAGCAGGGCTGGGACCGGAGGGGGGAGGGGGGTGGACGGGGGGGGCGGTTGGGGTGTGTGCGTCGGGGTCTGAGTCACCCCGAGGAGGAGCCAAGTGCAAATCACTCCC
>JAWQEE010014125.1:5908425-5918425 GCA_038630795.1 Myotis findleyi | reverse complement strand
GGTCCACACGCAACCACCCACCGAGCCACGCCCGCCGGGTGTCTCCAGGTTTCTTGGCAAACGTCTCTTCCAGGGTTATTCTCTCGAGGGTATTTGACGAGGTCGTCGAGGTCGATCTGATGGACAGCGCCGACCACGTCCACCTGGCCTTCCTGAAGCGGCCCGAGCTCGGCGTCACCCTCACCAAACTCCACTGCTGGACGCTCACCCGTTACAGCAAGTGTGTGTTTCTGGACGCCGACACCCTGGTGAGCACCCTGGGAGTGCGGGACCGAGACGGTTCCCTTGTTGAGAAACCCATCAGAGACCACGCCTCCTACACCCCCTTTAGCAGGCTGCTACCTTGGGGTGGGTTCCCGTCAGGCAACATGGAACTGTTGTGTGTATTTTATTTTATTTTATTTTATTATTTACTAGAGACCCGGTGCACGAAATTTGTGCACGAGTGTGGTTCCTAGCGGCTGCCGGCAGCCGGCCGGGGCCTTGCTTCGTTTCACGCCTCCCCCTGGTGGTCAGCGCACATCATAGCAACTGATCGATCTCCTGGTCAATCGAACTCCCGAAGAGACACTTTGATATTAGGCTTTTATATAGAGAGAGACTAGAGGCCTGGTGCACAAAATTCGTGCATGGGTAGGGTCCCTAGGCTTGACCGGCGATCAGGGCCGATTGGGGCCTTCCGGCTGCTGGCCGGGACCTCCCTTCCCAGGTAGTCAGCGCACACCATAGCGAGCGGTCGAACGCCTGGTCTCCCGGTCGAACTCCTGTGGGGACAGTTTGCCTATTAGGCTTTTATATATATAGTTTTTATTATTTTTTTTAATTTTGATTAAAAATTATTGTTGTGTGTTTTTTTTAATCCTCACCTGTGGATATTTTTCCATTGGTTTTTAGGGAGAGTGGAAGAGAGAGGGAGAGACAGAGAGAAACATCGATGTGAGAGAGACACCTCGATGGGTTGCCTCCTGCACACACACCCCGACCAGGGCCAGGGCCGGGGAGGAGCCTGTAACTGAGGGTACATGCTCTTGACCGGGAATCGAACCCGGGACCCTTCGGTCCACAGGCCGATGCTTTGTCCACTGAGCCAAACCGACTAGGGATGGGTCTGCTCTTAACATCAAAATTTATTCTGTCAAAAAATCGTTCTGGCTGGTGAGCCCAGGAGTTAGCGTGTCTGACCACAAACTGAATGGTCACGAGTTCGATTCCTGTTCAAGGGCATGTACCTGGGTTGCAGGTTTGATCCCCACTCGGGGTGTATGCGAGAGACAACCAATCGATGGGTTTCTCTCTCATCAATGCTTCTCTCTCTCTCTTTCTCCCTCCTTCGCTTCCACTCTCTCTAAATATCAATCGGGAAAAAAATATCCTCAGGTGAGGATTCAAAACAAAACACAACCAAAAATTAAGTCTGACATCCCTGTGAACCCGGTAGTGAGCGACGTGAAATTATGTTTCTTCCCAGGTTTGAAATAAACCATCACATTATTTCATCTACACAAAACAGAGTCATTACAGAAAATAAAAAAAAAATATCCTGGCTGGTATGGCTCAGTGGTTGAGCGTTGACCTATGAACCAGGAGGTCACAGTTCGATTCCCTGTCAAGGCACATGCCTGGGTTGTGGGCTCCATCCCCAGTAGGGGGCGTGCAGGAGGCAGCTGATCCATGATTCTTTCTCATCATGGATGTTTCTCTCTCTCTCTCTCTCTCTCTCTCTCTCTCTCTCTTTCTCTCTCTCTCTTTTCTCTCTGAAATCAATAAAAACATATTTTTAAAAAAATCAAGTCTAACTTCCCCAATAACCCTGCAGTGAGTGACTTGAAATTACCTCCCCCCACCCCCAGGATGGGTTGACAACCACATTATTTCAACTACACAGAACAGAGTCATTACAAACAACAACAACAACAATAATAATAACAATAATAAAATCTTGCCCTGATTGCATATGGAATTGGGATTTCTGATGGGACTTTTTTAAAAAAATATATTTTAAAGTTGATTTTTAGAGAGAGAGGTAGGGAGAGGGATAGAGAGATAGAAACATCGATGAGAGAGGAACATCATTGATTGGCTGTCTCCGGCACCCACTCACTTGCATGTGCCCTTGACTGGGAATCGAACCTGAGACCTCCTGGTTCCTAGGTCGACGCTCAACCACTGAGCCACACCGGCCAGCACTTGATTGTCTATTTTTTTTTTGTCTATAGTGAGAGCGTCTTGATTGGCTATTTTTTTGTCTGTAGTGAGAGCGTCTTGATTGGCTATTTTTTTTTTTTGTCTGTAATGAGAGCGTCTTGATTGGCTATTTTTTTTTTTTTTTGTCGTCTGTGATGAGAGCAAACAGCCTGGGGCTCAGACCTCCTCTGATGGACAGGTTGCAAGGATCCAACCCTGTCTGGCCCCTNGGTCTGCTCTTAACATCAAAATTTATTCTGTCAAAAAATCGTTCTGGCTGGTGAGCCCAGGAGTTAGCGTGTCTGACCACAAACTGAATGGTCACGAGTTCGATTCCTGTTCAAGGGAATGTACCTGGGTTGCAGGTTCAATCCCCGCTCGGGGTGCATGTGAGAGACAACCAATCGATGGGTTTCTCTCACATCAATGCTTCTCTCTCCCTCCTTCACTTCCACTCTCTCTAAATATCAATCGGGAAAAAAATATCCTCAGGTGAGGATTCAAAACAAAACAGAACAAAAAATTAAGTCTGACATCCCTTCGAACCCGGTAGTGAGCGATGTGAAATTATGTTTCTTCCCGGGTTTGAAATAAACTATCACATTATTTCATCCACACAAAACAGAGTCATTACAGAAAATAAAAATAAAATATCTTGGCTGGTATGGCTCAGTGGTTGAGCGTTGACCTATGAACCAGGAGGTCATAGTTCGATTCCCTGTCAAGGCACATGCCTGGGTTGTGGGCTCCATCCCCAGTAGGGGGCGTGCAGGAGGCAGCCGATCCATGATTCTCTCTCATCATGGATGTTCCTCTCTCTCTCTCTCTCTTTCTCTCTGAAATCAATAAATACATATTTTTAAAAAAATCAAGTCTAACTTCCCCACTAGCCCTGTAGTGAGTGAGTTCAAATTACCTTTTTTTCCCCCCCTAGGATGGGTTGACAACTACATTATTTCAACTACACAGAACAGAGTCATTACAAACAACAACACTAATAATATTAATACTAATACTAATAATAATAACAATAAAAAAATCTTGCCCTGATTGCATATGGAATTGGGATTTAAAAAAAAAAAAAATTTTAAAATTGATTTTTAGAGAGAGAGGTAGGGAGAGGGATAGAGAGATAGAAACATCCATGAGAGAGGAACATCATTGATTGGCTGTCTCCGGCACCCACTCACTTGCATGTGCCCTTGACCGGGATTCGAACCTGAGACCTCCTGGTTCCTATTTCGACACTCAAGCATTGAGCCACGCTGGTCGGACAGGAATCGCAATTCAACATGGAATCAGGACAATATTTTATTTATCTCATTTATTATTTATTTTCTTATTTAAAAAAATAATTTTGTAATTGATTTCAGATAGGAAGGGAGAGAGAGAGAAACATCAATGGTGAGAGAGAGCCATGGATCGGCCGCCTCCTGCACGCCCCCTACTGGGGATTGAGGCCGCAACCTGGGCACATGCCCTTGACCGGGAATCGAACCTGCAACCTCCTGGTTCCTAGGTCGACACTCAACCACTGAGCCATGCCAGCCAGCACTTGATTGGCTATTTTTTTTTTGTCTGTAGTGAGAGCGTCTTGATTGGCTATTTTTTTTTTTGTCTGTAGTGAGAGCGTCTTGATTGGCTATTTTTTTTTTTTGTCTGTAGTGAGAGCGTCTTGATTGGCTATTTTTTTTTGTCTGTAGTGAGAGCGTCTTGATTGGCTATTTTTTTTTTTTTGTCGTCTGTAGAGAGAGCAACCATCCTGGGGCTCAGACCTCCTCTGATGGACAGGTTGCAAGGATCCAACCCTGTCTGGCCCCTCCCTCCTTAAGCCCCTCCCTCCTTTCTCACCTGCGAAACTGGAAGCCACAGGGAGGGGCATGGCTACAGGTGTCCCCTGCTCTGATCGACAGGTGCTGTGCAACATCGATGAGCTGTTTGAGAGGAGCGAGTTTTCGGCCGCCCCGGACCCGGGCTGGCCCGACTGCTTCAACAGCGGGGTGTTCGTCTTCCGGCCTTCCCTGCAGACACACCGCCTCTTGCTGCAGCATGCCACGGACCACGGCAGCTACGATGGTGCGTGAGGGACAGCTGGGATTTTGGGGGACCCTATACCCTCCTCCCCTGCCCCATCCCTACTCCTCCTCCCCTTCCTGGGAATGAATGAAAATTTCAACACAAAATGCCCTAGCTGGTGTGGCTCAGTGGATAGAGCTATCGGCCTAAAGACTGAAGGGTCCCGGGTTCGATTCCCGGTCAAGGGCACATGCCCGGGTGGTGGGCTCGTTCCCCAGTAGGGGGCGTGCAGGAGGCAGCCGATCCATGATTCTCTCTCATCATGGATGTTTCTATCTCTCTCTCTCTCTCCCTTCCTCTCTGAAATCAATTAAATAATATCTATATGTATAAAAGGCTAAAGGACCTACTGTCTGTCTGTCCAACCGGCCGACTGCACTGGCAATCCTATAGAACAAAAGGCTACTATGCAAATTGTCCCCTCGACTGAGAGTCCGACCGGGAGTTCGGCCAGGAGGCGAGGCCGGCTGGCCAACCTCCCGCGGCCCCTCCCCCTGGCCTGCCCCGCCCCCCGTCGGCCCCAATCTTGGCAGGCCAGCCGGACCCCAGCCGTGCACAAATTCGTGCACCGGGCCTCTAGTTTATATATAAAAGGAAAGAATTTTTAAAATAAAATAATGAATAGTATACCATAAGTAATCATGTATTCATGGTTTTTTTCATTGATTCCAGAGAGAGGAAGGGAGAGGGAGAGAGAGAGAGAGAGAGAGAAACATCACCGATGAGAGAGAATCATGCATCGGCTGCCTCTTGCAAACCGGGCATCTGCCCTTGACCAGATTCGAACCCGGGACCCTTCAGTCCGCAGGGCGACCATCTATCCACTGGTAATCGATACAAATGAATGATTGTTGGTTTATGTCTCACTTTGAGACAAGGATAACGTTTTAGCGGGCAGAGAGGAGAAATGTGTTCGGTGACCTTGGATGACCTTCAAACACCCCTAGTATTCTTTTAAAAAATATATTTTTATTGATGTCAGAGAGGAAGGGAGAGGAAGAGAGAGAGAGAAACATCCATGAGGAGAGAGAATCATGGATTGGCCGCCTCCTGCACGCCCCCTACTGGGGATGGAGCCCGCAACCCGGGCATGTGCCCTTGACCGGGAATCGAACCCGGGACCCTTCCGTCTGCAGGCCGACGCTCTATCCACTGAGCCACACCAGCCAGAGCTCCTGCTGGTTCTGAATAAAAAGGAAGGAGGTCGATGTACGTCGCACTTTGAGAGAACAATCGTGTTTGAGCAGGAAGAGAGGATAAATGTGCTGAGTGACCTTCAATGAGCTTCAATGACCTTCAAACGCCCTTGTTGACGTTAACTTCTCTGTTCACCGTTCAGGGGCCGATCAGGGCGTGCTCAACAGTTTCTTCAGCAGCTGGGCCACGGCCGACATTCAGAAACACTTGCCCTTCGTCTACAACCTGAGCAGCAGCAACGCGTACACCTACAGCCCGGCGTTCAGACAGTAAGTGCACACGCGCGTGTGTGCCCGGTCCCGGGTCTGACTCTGAGGTATTACCACCTCGCATCAGCTTGTGAAATTTTATTTATTTTATTTTATTTTTTTTTAAATTGATTCCAGAGAGAGGAAGGGAGAGGGAGAGAGAGAGAGAGAAACATCACCGATGAGAGAGAATCATGCATCGGCTGCCTCTTGCAAACTGGGCATCTGCCCTTGACCGGATTCGAACCCGGGACCCTTCAGTCCGGAGGGCGACCGTCTATCCACTGAACCAAACCAGCCGGGGAGGGGCGGGGGGGCTTTTGAATTTTTGAAACGTGTTTTTTTGAACTTCAGAGAGAGGAAGGGAGAGGGAAGGAGAGAGAGAAAGACACACAAATAATGAGAGAGGATCATGGATCGATTGGCTCCCTTCCTACTGGAGATCGAACATGGTCGACAGCAGGAAGCTAGGAGTCCGACCACAGACAAGCGGACAGAGACGCCGTGGTGCATGTATGTTCCGTGCCCGCACAGCCAAGGGTTCCGTGAACCGGAGGGGGGGCGGCGAGGAATTAAAGAAAAGACAGAAAAAGAGAATACAGCTGGGGCTTGGTGGATCCCCTGTGCCCGGATGAGGCCGCAGAAAAGACGGATCCAGCCAGCACGCCGAGCCTTCATTTTATCGTCGTCGGAGAAAGACAAGGTGGTGGTCAACATAGTTACAACGTTCTTGTGAGTTTCACTTGTTTTGGCAGCATTTGCTGCACCTCCCACAGCTCATTAGCTTCCCAGGAAGGATCGAGGGCAGCGGTTCTCAACCTGTGGGTCGCCTAAGACGGTCGGAAAACACATATATCATTGCATACTGTTTTTGCGGTTAATCACGACGCTTTAACGATGTTCAAATTGTAACAATGTGAGGCTGAACTCTAGGGCCGCTCCGGCCACAGGTACGCAGTGGAATACTACGCAGCCATGAAAAAGGACTAGAGCTTACCATTGGCAACAGCATGCGTGGACCTGGAGCACTGGTTCTCAACCTTCTGGCCCTTTCAAGACAGTTGCTCGTGTTGGGACCCCCAACCATGAAATTATTTTCGTGGCTACGTCATCACTGTGATGTTGCTTCTATTATGAATCATCGTGGGAATATCTGAGATGCAGGATGGCCTTAGACGACCCCCGCGAAAGGGTCGTTCAACCGCCAAAGGGGTCGCGACCCACGGGATGAGAACGGCTGGTCTAGAGGGTGAAATAGGTCAGACAGAGAAAGACAAACACCAGGCGATTTCACTTGTGTGTGGAATCTCAAAATAAAATAAATGAACAAATAAACAAGCAAAAGGAGATCCAGAAAATAAGCTGATGGCTGCCCGAGGGGAGAAATTGGAGGAAATGGAATACAAAAGCAAACCAGTCATAAACGTCACCGACCACAGGAAAGCCAAGTCAATAAAAATGTTTCTGAGTGTTGGGTGTGGTGGTAATTGCGAAAATATAAAACAGATCGAGAAGGAGAAATTCATAATCTTATAAAATAAGCCTTTTCTTAAGTGGTTTTTTTTTGCTTTGCAGCTTGCATTATGTATTATTAAAAGCTAATTTTTTTTGTCCCTGTTGTTGCTTTTTTTAAAAAAAAAAAAATTGATTTCATAGAGAGGAAGGGAGAGGGAGAGAGAGAGAAACATCCATGATGAGAGAGAATCCCGAACCGGCTGCCTCCTGCACGCCCCCTACTGGGGATCGAGCCCGCAACCCGGGCACGTGCCCTTGACCGGGAATCGAACCCTGACCTCCTGGTTCACAGGCTGACGCTCAACCACTGAGCCACACTGGCCGGGCTGTTGGTTGCCTTTTGAACGTGTCTGTCCGCTCCCCGAGTGGAAATCTCCTGCGTGTTTCCTTCTCAGGTTCGGTTCGAGGGCGAAGGTGGTCCACTTTCTGGGGCCCAAGAAGCCGTGGAGCTACAGGTACAACCCGCAGACCGGCTCGGTGCTGGAGGAGGCCCCTGGGGCGGCCCCCCAGCACCAGCTGAGCTTCCTGAACCTGTGGTGGAACATCTACCACCACAGCGTGTTGCCTCTGTACGAACGCATCCCGGACGAGCCACGGCATCCGCCGCCCGGACGCACGGTAAGTGGGCGGATTCCCTCGGGACACAGGAGTTGAGAATCGAGTCAATCCTGCCGGCCTGGCTCAGCGATTGAGCATCGACCTAGGAACCAGGAGGTCCCGGGTTCGATTCCTGCCCAGGGCACATGCCCGGGTTGTGGCCTCGACCCCCAGTAGGGGGTGTGCAGGAGGCGGCCGATCCATGATTCTCTCTCATCATGGATGTTTCTCTCTCTCCCTCTCCCTTTTTGAAATAAATAAAAATGTATCAAAAACAAACATATGAACAATTATTTGATCAGACCTAACATCTATATATATAGAGAGAGAGAGATAGGTATCCTATCTAATAAAAGAGAAACATGGTAATTAGCCGTACCTCCGCTACCCTTCCCATTGGCTAATCAATAAAAATGTATCAAAAACAAATATAACGCCAAAACTGGCTTGGCTCGGTGGATAGAGCGTCGGCCTGGGGACTGAAGGGTCCCGGGTTCGATTCCCGGTCAAGGGCATGGACCTGGGTTGCGGGCACATCCCCAGTGGGAGATGTGCAGGAGGCAGCTGGTCGATGTTTCTCTCCCATCGATGTTTCTAACTCTCTATCCCTCTCCCTTCCTCTCTGTAAAAAATCAATAAAATATATTTTAAAAAATTACTTAAAAAAAAAACACACACAAAAAAAACAAATATAAAAACAAACAATTATTTGATCAGACCTAACATCTATGTATATAAAAAGCTTAAGTGATTGTTAGGACCAAACGAACAGAACGTCGGGAAAGACCGGTCGACCGGTTGCTATGACGCACACTGACCACCAGGGGGCAGACGCTCCACGCAGGAGCTGTTTCCTGGTGGTCAATGTGCTCCCACAGCCAACCTCCCACACTCTGTATTTTTAAATATTTTATTGATTTTTTACAGAGAGGAAGGGAGAGGGATAGAGAGTTAGAAACATTGGTGAGAGAGAAACATCGATCAGCTGCCTCCTGCACGCCCCCCACTGGGGATGTGCCCGCAACCCAGGTACATGCCCTTGACCGGGAATCGAACCCGGGACCCTTCAGTCCGCAGGTTGACGCTCTATCCGCTGAGCCACACCGGCCAGGGCTGCACACTCCCCCCTCCCTCCCCCTCACAGGCAGGTCCCGATCGGCCAGGTCTGGGGACGCCACCGGTGCTGGAATTCGTGCACCGGGCCTCTCGTATTGAATCAATACCGATAGTCGAGTTGGGGAGCCAGAGAACGGGGTGGGTCTTAGGGATCTGAGGTCAGTTCGAGAGTTGAAAAGTCGTAAGGAAGCCCTGATAATTGTGTCCGTTTCTCTGTGCGCAGAATTCTCTCCCTCGCGTTGAGGTGCCGTGTGCAAATGTAGCGCCTCGTGCGGAGGGGCCGGGTGCGAATTCAGAGGCCACGGCTCCTGGGGAACCTTTGGATACGCCCACGGTAGTGACTGAGACCCCACTTTCGTCTGAAGGAGCCCCTTCAGAAGACGGAAGTACCAGCACCCCACACAGAAAGGTGAGAGGGCAAATCAGGCATTGGGCCTGGCCAGTGTGGCTCAGTGGTTGAGCGTGGACCTAGGAACCAGGGGGTCAGGGTTCGATTCCTGGTCTGGACACGTGCCCAGGTTGCGGGCTCCGTCCCCAACCACTAGGGGGCGTGCAGGAGGCGGCCGATCCATGATTCTCTCTCCTCATGGATGTTTTTCTCTCTCTCTCTCTCCCTCTCTCTCTTTTTAAATATCAATAAAAAATATTTTTGAAAGCCGGGTTGGTGTGGAAGGGAGAAAAGAAAGAAAGAAAGGAAGAAAAAAAGAAAGAAAGAAAGAAAGAAAGAAAAAAAGAGAAATAGAGAGAGAGAGAGAGAGGAGAAAGAAAAGGCTTTGCTAATTAAGTTACAAAAAAAATTTTTTTTAAGTAAATATTTAGCTGCAGCTCTAGCCAGTTTGGCTCAGTGGATAGAGCATCGGCCTGTGGACTGAAGGGTCCCGGGTTCGATTCCCGGTCAGGGCACCTTCCCAAGTTGCAGGCTCCACCCCCAACCAGTAGGGGGCGTGCAGGAGGCGGCCGGTCCATGATTCTCCCTTGTCATGGATGTTTCTATCTTTCTCCCTCCCGCCCCCTTCCTCTCTCTGAAATCGATGAAAATATATTTTTTAAAAAATGAGTAATTACAA
>JAWQEE010014125.1:5875765-5883265 GCA_038630795.1 Myotis findleyi | reverse complement strand
TCATTCATCTTCTCTATCTACTTACCTACCATCTATCCATCATCATCTATCTATTAATCCATCCATCATCTATCTATTCATTCATCTTATCTACCTACCAACCTAAGTATGTGTCTATCCATCTATCATGTCTATCCATTTGTCTATCTATCTATTATATATCTATCTCTATCTATCATCTATTATTTATATCTATCTATCTATCTATCTATCTATCATCTATCTATCTTTCTATCTTTCTATCTATCTATCTATCTATCTACCTACCTACCATCTATCCATCCATCTACCCATCATAATCTACGTATCAATCCATCCATCCATCTATCTGCCCTTTCCGCTGTCGTCCCCCCGACACCCACCTGATCTGAGGGCGTGTCTCCCCGTCAGGAAAGCCGCTCTGCTTGGGGTGCAGAGGGGAGCGGCCGCCAGGTGCTGGGTGAGCCTCACGCCTTCAGCCGCCAGCCGGTCGATGTTGGGCGTCCTGAGGAAACCACACACAGGACACCCTCAGGAAGGGGGCGCGCACCCAGCCTCGGCCGGTCCCTCCATGGAAACGCATCGGCCATGAACCTGGAAATGGGATCTTTGCAGCCCGGCCCGTGTGGCTCAGTGGGTAGAGCATCGACCTAGGAACCAGGAGGTCACGGGTTCGATTCCTGGTCAAGGGCACAGGCCCGGGTTGGGGGCTCGATCCCCAGTAGGGGGCATGCAGGAGGCAGCTGGTCCCTGATTCTCTCTCATCATGGATGTTTCTCTCTCTCTCTTCCTCTCTGAAATCAAAACATATACATATATATTTAAAAAAATAATGTATACATTTCTATAATCATATAGATATAATATAGCTGGTGCTACAGGCAGATTTTCAATGGATCCTTCAGCCAAAGACACACACATAGACACACACACACACACATACACACACAGACATACACATACACACACAGACATAGACATGCACAGACATAGACACACATACACAGACACACATACACACACATACATATACACACATATTCAGACACACAGAGACACACACACACAGACACACACACAGACACACACAGAAACACACAAACACATACACACACACAGACATACAGACATGCACAGACATACACACAGACACACATACACACACAGACACACAGACACACACACAGACACACACAGACACACAGACACACAGACACAGACACACACAGACACACACACAGACACACACACAGACACACACATACACACACACAGACACACACAGACACACACAGACACACACAGACACAGACACACAGACACACACACATATACACAGACACAGACACACACACACAGACACACAGACACACACACACACACCCCTCCCCAGCCCAGGTACCTCAGTGTGCTGTTCCCATTGCAGCCCAGGTCCCCGATGCCGAGGTCGTCCGCCATGATCAGGAGGATGTTTGGTTTGCGAGCATCGGCTGCTTTGACCTGGCAAAGCCCCAGAAGCAGGCCCAGGGCGGCCAGAACCGGCCAGTGGTTCCTGGAGGGAGAAGCCAAGAGTCGGACATAAAGGCCTAGACTTTGGCCCTGGCCGGTGTGGCTCAGTGTATAGCGAGTTGGCCTGCAGACTGAAGGGTCCCGGGTTCGAATCCCGGCCAAGGGCATGGACCTGGGTTGCGGGCACATCCCCAGTAGGGGGCGTGCAGGAGGCAGCTGATCGATGTTTCTCTCTCATCATCGATGTTTCTAACTCTCTATCCCTCTCCCTTCTTCTCTGCAAAAAATCAATAAAATATATTTTTTAAAAAAGATCTAGACTTTGGAACGTCTGGACGCAAAGGGGCCACAGGCTGACCTGACCGGCTCAGGGGAGGCCCGGATCCTGCAAACCCAGAGACCTAACGTCCCCCCAAAGGAAGGTCTCAAATTAAACTTTAACTCAAAGCAGTTTATGGAGGGGAGTCCCCTCCTAGGCCCACAAGGTCACTGACAAGGTCAACCTTCGCCCTCACGGAGCCTGTCCGTCCGTTTGCATCTGGGATCACACAGCCTGGAAGTGTCTGGGTACCTGGTAACGCCCCTTTTTCTGTGGCCCCGGGGGCACCACCTACTGTGCTGGGCGCCAGGACGGAGACCCCAAATCCCTTCATTATTATCCTGTTCATGGTCCCTGCACCCGCCTGAGTGTGTGTGTCCATCATTTCACTTCTTATCCAATCCCAGGGGTCCCCCCCGTACCTGCTTGGCTTGCTCCCGCCTCCTTCATCCATCCCCAATGGATTTCACGTCACCCACCTACGCCCCTTCCTTTGATTTCATCGTATAAATACAGATGTAACCGCCATTCCCCGGAGAATTATCTCAATCCCGTGAGGTTCTGCTTCCCAGAAATTGTCCACGGTTGGGCTCAAATAAACTCACAAAAATTCTTTACGGGTTTCAATGGTTTTTTTTTTTTTACGTTAACACCAGTATCTTCCTTGACAAAGATCAACTTAGATCTTTTAAAAAAATATATATTTTTATTGATTTCACAGGGAGGAAGGGAGAGGGAGAGAGAGAGATAGAAAC
Organism: Myotis findleyi; assembly: GCA_038630795.1. NCBI lineage: Eukaryota > Metazoa > Chordata > Mammalia > Chiroptera > Vespertilionidae > Myotis > Myotis findleyi. The sequence goes on along the minus strand of JAWQEE010014125.1, from coordinate 5,880,703 downwards.
ATCCACGATGAGAGAGAATCGTGGACCGGCCGCCTCCCGCACACCCCACGCTGGGGATGGAGCCCGCAAACCCGGGCACGTACCCTTGACCGGGAATCGAACCCGGGACCCTTCAGTCCGCAGGCCGACGCTCTATCCACTGAGCCACACCGGCTAGGGTTCAACTTAGGTTTTTAATGAGCCTGTTGTCTTTTTTTGCAGCTAAGGTGACATAACCTGTGAAATGAATGCCTGGGTCACTTGTAACTTCCCTTTTCCCAGACCCCCCACCCCCAGGACACAGACCACAAATCCCCCTTCATTGCTACTGAGTTCACGGTTGCTTCAGTGAATTCCAAGAAGCGTGTGCCAATCATTTTCCTTTTTATCCAATCCCAGAGGTTTCCCGGCTTGGCTTTCTCCCGCCTCCCTTAATCCATCCCCAATAGGTTTCATAGGAACCCACTGGATTGTATTTGTCTACGACAGCGGGTTCTCAACCTTGGCTGCACATTAGAATCACCTGGGAATCTTTTTTTTTAAAAATCCTGATTTCTTGCCCTAACCGGTGTGGCTCGGTGGATAGAGCGTCGGCCTGCAGACTCAAGGGTCCCGGGTTCGATTCCCGGTCAAGGGCATGTACCTGGGTTGCAGGCACATCCCCAGTGGGGGGCGTGCAGGAGGCAGCTGATCGATGTTTCTCTCTCATCGATGTTTCTAACTTTCTATCCCTCTCCCTTCCTCTCTGTAAAAAAGTCAATAAAATATATATTTTTTTAAAAATCCTGATTTCTGGGGCCTCGTCCTCCGGAAATTCCGTTTCTTTGTTATGGGGTAGGTGGGGCCACAACATGAGGAACAAAGAAACACGATTTCCCGAGGACGAGGCCCAGAAATCAGGGTTTTAAAAAAGATTCCCAGGTGATTCTAATGGGCAGCCAAGGTTGAGAACCACTGCCCTAAAACAAGGTGGTTCCTAGCTGGTTTGGCTCAGTGGATAGAGCACCAGCCTGCGGACTGAAGGGTCCCGGGTTCGAATCCGGTCAAGGGCACGTGTCCGGGTTGTGGGCTGGATACCCGGTTAGGGGCGTGCGGGAGGCAGCCGATCCATGATTCTCTCTCATCATGGATGTTTCTCTCTCTCTCTCTCTCTCTCTCCCTCTCTGAAATAAATAAAAAAATAAATAAAATAAAACGGCGAAAAACCGCCATTCTCTGGAACATTGTCTCAATCCGTTGAACTTCTGCTTCCCGGCAATTGTCAACCGCGTGGCTCAGATAAACTCACAAAAATGCTTTACAGCTTTGAATGTTTGTTTTTTTACGTAAACAGACGAAAAGTCGCCCTGTCTAACCAGCTCTAACCTGCAGGTTAAATTGCATTTCCGCTGAATTTAGGTTTTGCCACGGGGTGGCGTCCATAGGCGGTTCCTTTGGTCCGGGTGACTTGCGTAAAAGCGCACAACGCGGGAAAACTTGGAACAGGCGCGCGGTGCCAAACTTGGGTTTCTGTTTGAATCCAGGCGCCTCCTTCAAACCGCTTTGCAATTGGGACACAGCAGTTACGTCTCCCTAAGGGGCGGGCCAGGAGGTGGGGCGCTGGCATCCACGGCCCGCCCGCGCCTCCCTTTTCCGGGGCGGAGTCGCCAAACATCCCCGGGCAGTTCCGCCTGCGCCATGATGAAGGCGGGCCCGCGAATGCCGGGAGCAGAGGAATATTTACATAATAAAAGGATGAGAGAGAGAGAGAGAGAGAGATGAAAAGCACCCCCAGACAGGACCGGGTCGGGGGAATTTGGCACGGTTGCTTTCAATACACAGTTACCGCGCTAGAGCGCCAAGAGCGCGCAGGCGGCCGTGCGTAAAGGCGCTTGGAGCGCACGGGGCGGATCCCGGCGCCCCCCCCCACCCCGCCCCCCGCGCTATAACTCGGGGGAGGGACACGGCGCCAGGATGGCCCTGATCCGCATTCCCGGGGGGCTTTGGGCTGTAAGCTCCAGCTCACCCGGGGGTCCCCATCCCCCGATTCCGCCGGGGTTGCGAAATGAGCCGTTCGGACGCTCAGGGGGGACGTGCCCTGGGGGGACCCGGACGGAGGCGTGGCCAGAGAGCTCGTCGCTGGGCCCAGAAGAGGGGTACGTGGCTAGGGGCGCACTGGCTGGATCTCGGCGAGTGTTGAGGGTTGGGGGAAAGGGGGACACGAGGCGGGATATGGTGTGTCTTGGTGCTGCGGGTTGAGGCGCGCGGGGGCGGGTCGTGGAGAGAGCGTGATGGACGGAGGTGAGGCCCAACTCCCGAGGAGCGAGGTGGGGGAGGTTACCAGGGTTTGTCGGGGAGACAGCTGCGCTCGGGGGGGAAAGCGGACCCCACGGGGTTTGCACCTCTAGCGCCTTAGAGAGTGGGGGTGCAGCGGTGACTGGCCGCGCGGGGGAGGGGCGCACGGAGGCGTGTCTTGGAGAGCTGGGGGCGGACCCAGCGGGCCTTTCTCGGACTTTCTCCGCCTTTTCTCCTCCCTCCCGCCTCTCCCTCCTTTCGCTTCCTCTCCTCCTTCCCCTTATCCCGTGGGGCGGGGCACGGCCGCTACCCAAGCCGTTTTGCCGCGCGCGCCCCTAACCAGGCCTCGAGCTCGCGTTGGGGGGGAATTCTAGCCACACCCACAGCAGCTCTCTTTCTCGGGGATCCCCGCTCGCCCTGGGGACTGCGCCCTCCCCTCTCTTCTCCTTCGCGTCCACCTCCACCCCGTGCGCCCCCCGCCCAGGCCCCGGTGCGGGCTGCGCCCCTGGGGTCCCGCGCACCTGGCGGCGGGCGAAGCGGGTCCCCTGGGCGCCATCGGACGGAGCGCGCGCGAGCCGGACGCGCTGGAGGGACTTTGCCCGGAGCGATCCGGGCCGGAGTCCGGCCCGCGGAGCTGAGACTTGGGCACCGTGCGGGCTCCTCCCTCCCTAATCTGCTTAATTTCCGTGGCCTTCTGGGAATTAATCTTTTTATTTTCTTTCTTTTTGGGGAATTAATCTTGGAAACCGGTTTTTCTGCACCCAGGGCGGCTGGGATCAAAAAGGAGCTGATTTCATATATTTGCTGGAAGCCCGGGCGCACGAATCGGAGCCAGGGTGGGGTTGGGGGCCCTTCCGCGCCCCCAGCGGGACCCATCCCGGAGGCTGGGGGGAGGGTCGGGGGAGTTTGGTCAGCCAGCCTGGCCCTGATTGGATTGACGGGGTGTGGGGGGGCCGGCTGGCCCCGCCCCCGATTGGAGGGGTCCCATAGGGGGCAGGATCTGGGGTGTCGGGGTGGGGCGGGTGGAGGGCGCCCTGGGGGCAGGCCTGAGGGCGGGGGTGAAGGGGCCCCAGGAGGCTGGCAGGGCAGCCTGCCCCCACCCCCCTATCAGCGGCTGCAGCGCACATCATAGCCAGCTGTGGTTCCGGTTGGTCGGTCGCTTGGTCGCTTGGCTTATATATATAGGGTGTCCCAAAATTCACGCAAGAAGTAATTGTGATAGAAAACACAGATTTATAATGAAAAATTGTAAATTTTTTATTGATTCATAAAGGACACAGTCTAGGGTTTATGAATGGAACAGCACATCGGGTCAGTGGCCTCCCTGGCTTTGCTGGCACAGACGCAAAGCCGCGGTCTTCATTGGTCTTCATTGTCCCTGCTCCTGGGCCGTCATTGGTACTTGGTGATGCTGATCGAATCGAAGGGATTGACATCCAAGGGCAACAGATATTAGAATCTGATCCAATCAACCGAGTCAAATCAGGCTTTTATTTATTTGTTGCTGTTGTTGTGAATGCTCACGCAACATTCAAATCTTGCGTGAATTTTGGGACACTCTTTATATGTAGATATATTGATTAGAGAGAGGGAGAGAGAGAGAGAAACATCCATGAGGAGTGAGACTCATGGATCAGCGGCCTCCTTCCCGGCTTCATCCCCAGTGTGGGGCGTGCAGGAGGCAGCCAGTCCATGATGTTTCTCTCTCTCTATCCCACTCCCTTCCTCTCTCTCTCTCTAAAAATCAATAAAATTTGACTTTTGCCGCAATTAAATAGTGTAAGGAGCCCGGCCGGCGTGGCTCAGTGGTCGAGCGTCGACCTAGGAACCAGGAGGTCAGGGTTCGATTCCTGCTCAAGGGCACAGGCCCGGGTTGCGGGCTCCATCCCCAGTAGGGGGCGTGCAGGAGGCGGCCGGTCCCTGATTCTCTCTCCTCGTGGATGTTTCTCTTCCTTCCTCTCTGAAATCAATAAAAAATATATTAAAACAAAGAAAAAGACAGTGAAGAATCTTTGTTCTTTAATGCTGGTCCCATCCAGTCCGGGTCAGGGCCACTGTGTCCTGTGGGGTCAATAAATCCGTGTGTTACCTCTGGTCTTGGACTCTTTATGGCGACGAAGAAGCAGCCTTTAGGGGGACCGGGGGCGACTTGGGGTCCTTTGTGGAGAAAGCCCTGCAGCAGGAGGAACTTGGCTTGTCACTCGCCTGTTGCATCATTGGCGTGTTGCGTCCTTCACCTGTTGCATTATCTGTTGCGTCACTCGCCTATTGTGCCACCTATTGCGTCACTGGCCTGTTGCGTCATTCACTTATTGCGTCACTCGCCTGTTGCGTCATTCACCTGTTGCGTCACTCGCCTATTGTGCCACCTGCCTCTTGCGTCACTGGCCTGTTGAGTTATTCGCCTGTTGCATTATCTGTTGCATCACTCGCCTATTGTGCCAGCTATTGCGTCACTGGCCTGTTGCGTCATTCGCCTGTTGCGTCGCTCCCCTTCTGCGTGGCCCGGGCAGCCCACACGGGCACCTTTTACTAAATGGAGATGGTCCAGGACGGTTCCATTGCCTCCCCTTCTTGTCAGCATCGCCCCAGCTCTGCAGCGCCCCCCCCCCTACCCCCCACCCACGGGCGCCCGGACGTCCCAGCGGCCTCTGATTCCATCCCCGATGGATGGAGACATCCCCA
>JAWQEE010014125.1:5800759-5813408 GCA_038630795.1 Myotis findleyi | reverse complement strand
CCTTTTTCTCCACGTCCTCGCCAGCACTTGCTGTTTGTTGATTTGTCAATAACTAGAGGCCTNAGTGCACATCATAGTGACCAGTCCTTCCACTGGTCGTTCTGCTGTTCAGTCAATTTGCATATTATATAACACTAGAGGCCTGGTGCACAAAATTCATGCATGGGAGAGTCCCCTCAGCCCAGCCTGCACCCTCTCCAATCTGGGACCCCTCGAGCATCTCTCTTGCAATTCGGGACCGCTGGATCCTAACTACTCATCTGTGCCCTGCCTGATTGGGCCTAACCGCTCTCCCCTGCCGGCCTGATCGCCCCTAACTGCTCTCCCCTGCCGGCCTGATCACCCCTAACCACCCTCCACTGCCAGCCTGATCGTCCCTAACGATTCTCCCCTGCCAGCCTGATCGCCCCTAACTGCTCTCCCCTGCCGGCCTGATCCCCCCTAACTGCTCTCTCCTGCCGGCCTGATCGCCCCTAACCACCTCTGCCTCAGCCCTCGCCACCATGGCTTTGTCCAGAAGGATGTCCGGAAGACATCTGGTCTAATTAGCATATTACCCTTATATTAGTATAGATAACCATTCTGCCTTGCTGGTGTCAGTCAGTGGATTGAGCATCATCTCATGGACCAAGAGGTCCCAGCTTCTCTTCCTGGTCAGGGCACATGCCCGGGTTGTGGGCTCGATCACCAGTAGGGGGAGTTCAGGAGGCAGCTGATCCATGATTCTCTCTCATCATGGATGTTTCTCTCTCTCTCTCTCTCCCTCTCTCTCTCTCTCTTCCTCTCTGAAATCAATATATTAAAAAAATAACCATTTCTATGGGTGAGGTGATACCTCACTGTGGTTCTAATTTGCCTCTCTCTAATGATGAGGGACATTGGTCATCTTTTCATGGACCCGTTGACCCTCTGTATGTCCCCTGATTTGTAATGTATCGTTCAGAATAAAAAGTCATCTACCCTTTGTGCCCTGGCTGGTTTGGCTTAGCAGATAGAGTGTTGGCCTGCAGACTGAAGGATCCCGGGTTCGATTCCAGTCAAGGACACATGCCCGGGTTGTAGGCTCCATCCCCAATAGGGGGCACGCAGGAGGCAGCTGATCCATGATTCTCTCTCATCATGGATGTTTCTCTCTCTCTCTCTCCCTCTCCCTCCCTCTCTGAAATCAATAAAAAATATATATATTTTTAAAAGTCATATACCCTTTGTCAGTCTCATTCTGAAGAATGTCCTTGAACCTTGAACATGTCCTTCAGACGTGTCTATAAATTTCCAACCAAAGTTCTCTTCCAGGTAAGTCCACCTGGGGAGGCGCCTGTATCTTTGGTGTCACCTTTAAAGATTGATTTCAGAGAGGAAAAGAAGGGGGGGGGAGGGAGAGAGAGAGAGAGAGAGAGAGAGAGAGGGAGAGAGAGAGAGAAACATCTATGATGAGAGAGAATCAGGGATCAGCTGCCTCCTGCTCACCCCCTACTGGGAATTGAGCCCGAAACCTGGGCATGTGCCCTTGACTGAAATCGAACCTTGACCTCCTGGTTCATGGGTCAACACTCAACCATTGAGCCACCCAGTCAGGCATTTGTTCCTTCTTTAGTAGAAGCATGGCGTTGACAAGTAGTATATCCCTCCCTAAGCCCTTAAATTCTTCCACATCCTCCATCTTGCTGGACACAATTCAGACATAATTCTGGAAGAGAGGATATATTTTGTCTTCTCTTCTAATTTAATTTTTTGTTTCAATTTTTTTCTTTGCTTTTTAAAAAATATATATTTTTTATTGATTTCAGAGAGAGGAAGGGAGAGAGAGAGAGAGAGAGAGTGGGAGAAACATCCATGATGAGAGAGAATCATGGATCGGCCACCTCTTGCATGGCCCCTTACTGGGTATCGAGCCCACAACCCGGGCATGTGCCCTTGACCGGGAATCCAACGGTGACCTCCTGGTTCTCAGGTCGACGCTCAACCACTGAACCACACCAGCCGGGCTATTTTAGCTCCTTTAGTTGGGGGCTGAGGTCACCCCGAGTCCTCAGATTGTCGGAGACTAGAATCTCAGCCATTACCTCAGGTAGGAGAGCCAGCCTTCTCTTCCTTTTACTCCATGAATCATTTGCCGGTGGGCACACAGGTGAGAGCAGTCAGCCAGGGCGAGCAAGTCTGCAGGTGTTTCGCTGAAGAATTTCCTTTTTTTTTTTTTGTAACCTGGATTTTCAGGACATGCAAATCAGGGGGAGCGGACGGCCTCATTTGCATATCTCAAAGGTGAGTCTCCTGGGTGAACTCCTTCTACCTGCTGTCTGGGGACAGGTGGCAGCCAGGAGAGTCCCATGTCCCAGAATCAGGGAGACACCACCACGGACAGGTGAGTAGGACAGGTGAGTCGGACAGGTGAGCCAAGGAAGGTGTTTTGTGCGGAGCTCAGCCTATTCACTCAGCCTATCCATGCCTCATCTTGTGTTGGGACTGACCCTTGGGGTTCTGATGGTGACAGCAAGACACCCTACCGTGATACCCAGCAGGAAATTTTGATAGAATAAAGGTTGATTATTCTTCATTCTTCACGGGACCTGGATATTGAGGGAATGCACCTGAGAGTACACAGTGAGCTTACCAGCAGACAGAGAGGAGAGAGAGAGAGAGAGAGAGAGAGAGAGAGAGAGAGAGAGAGAGAGAAGAGAGAAGAGAAAGATTGGGCTTGGGGCTGGGGTCTTGCTTTCATTGGGGTCTGCTCACTCCGTTAGGGTTCATTTAAAATATGAGAATGGGAATTTTTTAAAAATATATTTTACTGATTTTTTCACAGAGAGGAAGGGAGAGGGATAGAGAGTTAGAAACATCGATAAGAGAGAAACATTGATCAGCTGCCTCCTGCACCCCCACTACTGGGGATGTGCCCGCAACCAAGGTCCATGCCCTTGACTGGAATCGAACCCGGGACCTTTCAGTCCGCAGGCCGACGCTCTATCCACTGAGCCAAATAAGTTAGAGAAAGAATGGGAATTTTTTTAAAGTGCCATAAAAGGAAAAACAAGTAGCAACCATGACCATCCATGGGAACCATGGTGTGTGACCGGCAGTGTGTGAATTCCGGATAATTGCTGCCTCTGAAATAAAAGTTTAAGCCACTGCCAGGGCTCACACAAGGAGGATGTAGGAGTAGATATATGAACAGATGTATGAGTAGATATGTGAGTGCATATATGAGTAGATGTATGAGTAGGTACATGAATAGATGTATGAGTAGATGTATGAATAGATGTATGAGTAGATGTATGAATAGATGTATGAGTATATGTATGAGTAGATATATGAACAGGTGTATGAATAGATATATGAGTACATGTATGAATAGATGTATGAACAGATATATGAGTAGATGTATGAGTAGATGTATGAATAGATGTATGAACAGATATATGAGTAGATGTATGAGTAGATGTATGAGTAGATGTATGAGTATACGTATGAGTAGATATATGAACAGATGTATGAATAGATATATGAGTACATATATGAGTACATGTATGAATAGATGTACGAGTAAATGTATGAATAGATGTGTGAGTAGATATATGAATAGATGTATGAACAGATGTATGAACAGATGTATGAGTAGATGTATGAATAGATGTATGAATAGATGTATGAACAGATGTATGAGTAGATGTATGAATAGATGTATGAATAGATGTATGAACAGATGTATGAGTAGATGTATGAATAGATGTATGAATAGATGTATGAATAGATGTATGAGTAGATGTATGAGTAGATGTATGAATAGATGTATGAATAGATGTATGAGTAGATATATGAACAGATGTATGAATAGATATATGAGTACATATATGAGTACATGTATGAATAGATGTATGAGTAAATGTATGAATAGATGTATGAATAGATGTATGAGTAGATATATGAACAGATGTATGAATAGATATATGAGTACATATATGAGTACATGTATGAATAGATGTATGAGTAAATGTATGAATAGATGTATGAATAGATGTATGAATAGATGTATGAACAGATGTATGAGTAGATGTATGAATAGATGTATGAATAGATGTATGAATAGATGTATGAGTAGATGTATGAGTAGATGTATGAGTAGATATATGAACAGATGTATGAATAGATATATGAGTACATATATGAGTACATGTATGAATAGATGTATGAGTAAATGTATGAATAGATGTATGAATAGGTGTATGAGTAGATATATGAACAGATGTATGAATAGATATATGAGTACATATATGAGTACATGTATGAATAGATGCATGAGTAAATGTATGAACAGATATATGAATAGATGTATGAGTAGATACTTGAGTAGATGTGGGTAGAGACGTTTTTGGCCCTCTTCTTTAAAAAAATACATTTTGATTGATTTCAGAGAGGAAGGGAGAGAGAGAGATAGAAACATCAATGATGAGAGAGAATCATGGATTGGATGCCTCCTGCACGCCCCCTACTGGGGATGGAGCCTACAACACGGGCACCTACCCTGACTAGGAATCAAACCATGACCTCCTGGTTCATAGGTCGATGCTCAACCATTGAGCCACTGTGATGAGGCTGCTGTTGACACTACAGTATTATAGATGTCTCCCATTTCCTCATCTCTGTCTCCCTCCACCGAGCCCCCACCCCTTCTCATATCTTCTCCACAGTATTGTCTGCGTCCACATGCTACTCATATGTGCACATCAATTCTTTGGTTAATCTCTTCCCATCCCCTCACCCACTCCCTTCCTTTTTGAGATTCGTCAATGTGTTTCTTGTATCCAAGTCTCTGGTCCTATTATTTTTTTTTTGTCAGTTTATTTTGTTAATTGGATTCCACGTAGGAGTAAGATCATGGGATATGAGGCTTTCTCTGACTGGCTTATTTCACTCAGCATCATGCTCTCCAGGTCCCTCGGTGCCGTCTCAAAGGGTTAGAGATCCTCCTTTTTCAGGGCTGCATAGTATTCCACGGTGTCGATGGACCACAGCTGTTTTATCCACTCGTCTGCTGATGGGCACTTGGGCTGTTTCGAGATTTAGCCATTGTAAATCGTGCAGCTATGAACATAGGGGTGCACATATTCTTTCTGATGGGTGTTTCGGGATTCTTAGGATGGATGTTTGAAGGAGGCGATTAGCATTCAGTACCTAGTTGAATTTTAAGGTTCAAACACAGGTAATGACTTACCGATGGAATTTCAGGTTTTTTGTTCCTTTTCTTTCATGGCAATGACTTTTGCTGTCATGTCCCTTGGTCATCACAGCGCACCCCCCCCCCCCCCCAGCCACCCCCAGTGTGTAACAACTCTTAGCTTTCCTAAAATCACCAGCTAGTGGTCTCCCTTTGGACTAATGGCCAACCACAGAAGGAGATAAAGACATCGCGTCTTTTTAGGGGATCTGAGTTCATTCCACGTAGATGTGGTGAGATTAAACTCTGAGGTTCTGCTTCTTCTTGAGGTTATGTGCTCACGAGGCCTATCTGAGGGTGGGTTTAGGGACGGAGCCAAGTAACTCACACCCCAAAAAGGAGCTGGATGGCCCCAGAACTTGGAACAGCTCAAGCTCTTCCTTAATGGGCCAAGAGATACAAGTAATTGAGAGTTTGGGGTTTATGCCATGAGAATGTCAGAAAACCAGTTTTTAATTGCTGGAAGTAGAGATAGAATCCACAAATTAATGGAGCCTTTCCAAACGGGAGCTGACTTAAGCAACCCAAAGATGACACACTTTTCTTTCCAGGAGCTTCGATCATCGGCCAAAGGAAATAAGAAGGTGCTCAGATCTCCAAGATGACGCTCAGGTACGGGAAGTAATAAGCCACCGGGCAAAGGCACTGATGCTGATGCGTAATTTTGTGGCATCTGTGAAGTCAGCTCGATAGCTGGAGGCATGCACTATTGTGCATTCATTATGTGGTTAGCTGTCAAATGCTTACATTTATCTTCTGGGTTCAGTAAGTCCAAAGTGAAAAAAAGAAGTAGGAGAGATGTAGACAATTGAAACAAATAGAAATGGCCAATTTCCAACACACTTATTTTATTTTATATTTATTGATTGATTTGAGAGGGGGCGGGGGAGAGATTGAAAGAGAGAGAGAGAGAGAGAGAGAGAGATTTGTGGTTCCACTTAGTCATGCACTCATTGGGTGATTCTTTGTGTGCCCTGGCCAGGGATCGAACTCGCAACCTTGTCATATCAGCACGATGCTCTAACCACCTGAGCTACCTGGCCAGGGTCTGTATTATTTTGAAATGCTGTACAAACAGGAATTGAGAGAAACAACGCAATCGTTTTGGTGAAGATGAAAGCATTTCTGTAATTATTATGGTTTGTCCATAGACAAAGCCCTGGCCGTAGACTTCTTGTTAACATTTCTGGGGGTCGAAAGTTTGGGGACAGCAGAGTGTCAATCTTGAGTCAACAGTTGTATCAGAGGATTTATAAAGGGTCTGGGAACAGATGGAGTCAGGGAATCTTTCTACCCTCCTCCTTCCCAGAGTAAATATTTAACGATGGTTTTACATTATGAATAAAGACAGCACAGAGATTGAACCAATGGATCCAATATCCATTACCTGATATCTGGTAGAGACCCAATAGGAAGAGAAATCCTATATAATAAAGGCCCAATATGCTAAGTGTCCGGTCGACTGGTCGCCATGAAAGCAATCAAAGGGTAATATGCCAATGATATGCTAAGGCCGCTCAACCGCTCGCTATGACGTGCACTGACCACCAGGGGGCAGATGTTCCGACTGGTGGGTTAGCTGCTGGGGTCTGGCCGATCCGGACTGAGCGAGATGGGCCGGACACACCCTGGAGCCTTCCCATGGTCCCTCCCCAGCTGGCCAACCTCCCGCGTCCCTCCCCAGCCCTGATCGGCCTGGCCTGCACCCTCCCAATCTGGAGCCCCTTGGGGGATGTCGGACAGCCAGTTTTGGCCCGATCCCGCAGGCCAGGCCTAAGAACCCCACTGGTGCATGAATTCGTGCACCGGGCCTCTAGTATTCTATATTTTCTAGAAATCGAGATTTGAGCTGGGACTGAAAAAAATTAGGAAGCGGACTAAATCCGTGTCCAGATTCCAGGATTCAGTTGTCTTCCATGCCCTCCTTTTCCCTTATTTTGGGGTGCCTTTTTATTTGTGTTTCTGGTCTTCTACCCAAATTTTTTTTTTTTTGTCCGGCAAAGCTGGTATACCCACACACAACTCCATTTTCACGTGAAGGGAGTCAGCCACACAACCAGTAACATAAGTGCATACGTCTTAGCAGTGTAACCTTAACCACGAGTCAACAAATTAACCGGGAGCCTAATTGCATAAGTCTGTGCAATATCACCATAACCACATGTCAGGAATCAAGAAATCATAAGCACACGTCACCAACATCACCTCGTACGACTTAGCGCCTCTCACCCCAGGAACAAATGCTCTGTCTCCGAGCAAATTTACATTCTCAGATTCCACCTCCTAGAACAGCAATGAGTTTGAGTGTGTTGCGATCCCAGGAGAGCCGGCCCCTGAGCAGGGCGGGTACCATTCAACAGCGATGAGCGACCTGGACTTGAGAGAGAAGCCCGGAGGCCCTGTCCTGGGACATGTGCCTGGCGTCCAACCTACCCTGTTGCCTTCACGGAAGATGATGAGGCGTGGGACATGGATCCCTGAAACCATCCAGAAAAAGAGTGTTTCCTTACTACCCATGTTTGTTTTTCAGGAGGCGCTGGGCGTCCCTGTCTTGGATGTGGTTACTCCTCACCGTGGGCCAGTCGCAAAGGGCGGACGATGACAAGCCTAATATTGTCCTGATAATGGTGGATGACCTTGGAATTGGAGACCTGGGCTGCTATGGAAACGACACCATCAGGTGTGTCCTCGAGGCTGGGAGGGTTGATGCCTCTCGTGAACGCTTCTCCCTGCCACAGCAATGTTATTTTGTTGGCTTCCTCTTTGAGAACGAGGTCATATTAAATGCATGTGCATTTGAGTCTTGATTCTGGACTCATGGTTGTGCAACCTCGGACAACTTACCTCACCTCTGGTGTCTTAATCTTTTTCTTTCTTTATTTTTTTTTCCAGCAGCCTAGCCAGGTTCTCTAGCCAGGATCTCCAGCCAGGTTCTGTGTTTTATTGTCTTGTTACATCTGTATTTATACCAGTTGATTGCCTTAATTTTCTTATTATCTGTTGAGGGAATAGTAGTGGATCCCGTGAGTTCCTTCACGCAGAACACTCAGCTACCTGTCTCGTAGGGAGCCTTCTGTCATGGAGACCAGTGGTTGGCAAACTCATTAGTCAACAGAGCCAAACATCAACAGGACAACGACTGAAATTTCTTTTTGAGAGCGACATTTTTTAAACTTAAACTCTATAGGCAGGTACACTGTGATTAAGTTAATTAGGGTACTCCTAAGGTGGCCTTTGCTAAAAAAAAAAAAAAAAAATCCTTAATCTGATTGAGATACGTCCGCTGAGGTCGACCCCTTCCAGCTCTCCCATCCGCATGCGTCTTGTAGACTTGTTTCGTCCGTCTCTTTTCGTTCATCCTCTCTCTATAAGTCCAAACCATCTCAGCATACCTTTCTCAATCCTTGACACTCCATCGTCTCTCATTCCACAACGTTCCCTAAAATTAACTTAATAAACTTTCCTTTAAGATTTAAGTCAACTTCACACTGTACGCGTGCGCCCACATGAGGTATTTTGCGGAAGAGCCACACTCAAGGGGCCAAAGAGCCGCAAGTGGCTCTCGAGCCGCGGTGTGCCGACCACTGACGTAGACTATTTAAATGAGTGGTGATGTTTATATGTATTAAGAAACATTATTGGGGACAGCCTATATAATAAAGAGGTGATATGCAAATGGTCGTAACGCCATCGCGTGTAACAACCAATGAGCAGGAGGGTGGGGCAGTGAGCTATGAGCTATGGAGAGCCACAGGAGGGTGGGACAGTGAGCTGTGGGCGGAGGTGGGCCGGACGGCCAGCTGAGCTACTCGTGCACGAATTCGTGCACAGGGCCACTAGCTGAAAATGACATCGGTTCCAGACCTACAACCCTATCAAACACCATCTGTTTATTGTAGTCTGTGTTCACCACCGTCTCCTTCTATCCCTATATATCCTCCCTTTCCCCTCTTCTGTGTCTGCCAACCCCTTTCCCTCCTATAATCACCATACTGTTGTCTGTGAGTTTTTTTTAAACTTATTTTTAAAATATAGTTTTATTGATTTCAGAGAAGAAGGGAGAGGGAGAGAGAGAAACATCCATGATGAGAAAGAATCATGGACGGGCTGCCTCCTGCACGCCCCCCACTGGGGATGGAGCCCGCAACCCGGGCCTGTGCCCTTGACCGGGAATCGAACCCTGACCCCCTGGTTCATAGGTGGACGCTCTATCCACTGAGCCACGCTGGCCGGGCTGTGAATTGTTGTTTTTTTAAAATTATTTTTTCTTAATCCCTTCACCTTTTCCACCCAATCCCCCCAAACCCCTCCCCTCTGACAGCTGTCAGCCGGTTCTCTGTGCCTATGAGTCTGTTTCTATTTTGCCGGTTTGATTATCTTGTTCATCAGATTCCAGCTGTAAGCGAGATCCTGTGGTACCTGTCTTCCTCGAATGGCTGGTTTCACTGAGTGTATTTTTCCTCGGCAGAATCAGTCAGGCCCTGCTTCCTGATTTGGGGAGCCCGGCGCCCCTTTTTCGCAAGGCGATGTGTTTTAACAAGGGACGTCCTGAGAGAGGGGTGTCGGACAGGAGACGGGAGCTCAGAGCCGTCTCCGGCAGCCACGGCTTTGCCAAGCTCAGCGGTCCATCCCGATAAGGCGAATGGCAGGGACTCCATGGTTCTCTTTCAATCTCTGGCAGTTGTGTGACCTGAGTGTAGAGAAGGGATATTGATCTACCGCATACTCAGCCTTAGGTCTCTAAGTAGCTAGGCATGGCTAAGGTCTCTAAGCCAAAGGCACTTAAATATATATGTGTACATATATGTGTATATATGTGTATGTGTGTGTATAGCAGATGTCTAATCCAAAGACATATATATCTATATATCTCTCTCTCTCTCTCTCTCTCTCTCTCTCTCTATATATATATATATATGTATATATTACATATAATGTATATAATATATATAATATAATATATAATATATATAATTATAATATATTTTTTTAAAATATATTTTATTGATTTCTTACAGAGAGGAAGGGAGAGAGCTAGAGAGTCAGAAACATCGATGAGAGAGAAACATCCATCAGCTGCCTCCTGCACATCTCCCACTGGGGACGTGCCCGCAACCCAGGTACATGCCCTTGACCGGAATCGAACCCGGGACCCTTCAGTCCGCAGGCCGACGCTCTATCCACTGAGCCAAACCGGTTTTGGCAATATAATAAAGATATAATATATATCTTTATATATGCACACACACACACATATATATATATTTAAGTGTCTTTGATTTAGAGACTATATATCTATATATCTACCTATCTATACCTATCTATCTATCTATCTATCTATCTATCTATCTATCTATCTATTCCTAGCCATTTTGGCTCAGTGGATAGAGCATTAACATGTGGAATGAAGGGTCCCAGGTTTGATTCTGATCAAGGGCACATGCCCGGGTTGCAGGCTCGATCCCCAGTGGGGGGCGTGCAGGAGTCAGCTGATCCATGATTCTCTCTCATCATGGATGTTTCTATCTC
Organism: Myotis findleyi; assembly: GCA_038630795.1. NCBI lineage: Eukaryota > Metazoa > Chordata > Mammalia > Chiroptera > Vespertilionidae > Myotis > Myotis findleyi. The sequence goes on along the minus strand of JAWQEE010014125.1, from coordinate 5,802,667 downwards.
TCTCTCTCCCTTCCTCTCTGAAATCAATAAAAAAATATTTAAAAATCTTTATATGTAACTATAACTATATAAGTATAACTATAAGTATAACTATAACTATAACTATATATGTATATATATACAGAGATATGCATAGATATGTGTGTGTGTGTATATATATATATGTATAAATATATATATATGCCAAAGACATTTCATCTAAGGTCTCTAAGCCAAAGACACTTCAATATATATAGATAATATAATATATTATCTCTCTATATAAAAGACTAAGTGACCTAACTACCGAACGACCGGATGACCGAATGACAGTTCGACCGGTCGCTATGAGCACATTGACCACCAGGGGTCCGACGCTCGATGCAGGAGCTGCTCCCGGTGGCCAGTGCGCTCCCACAGCCAACCTCCCGCAGCCCCTCTGCCTGGCCAGCAGCCCTGATCGCTGGCCAGGCCAAGGGACCCTACCCACGCACAAACTCGTGCACTGGGCCTCTAGTGTTATATATAATGTAAATCATATAATATATATCTCTCTATCTCTATATCTCTCTATCTCTATCTCTATCTATATCTATCTATATCTATCTATATATATATCTATATATATATATCTATATATCTATATCTCTATATCTCTATCTCTATCTCTATCTCTATCTCTATATCTATCTATATCTATTTATATCTATATATATATCTATATCTCTATATCTCTATATCTCTATATCTCTATCTCTATCTCTATATCTATCTATATCTATCTATCTCTATATCTATCTATATCTATCTATATATATCTATATATGTCTCTCTATATATCTATCTATATATCTATATATCTATATATATTTAATCGGTGGAACAAAATTATACCAGTCTTACAAAAAACAGCAGTTCCCAAACAAAAGGAGAATGGGATTTACGTGCAAATTTACCTTTTCTTCTCTTCTGAGCTCAGGGAAATATAGGAAACAGAGAATTTTTTACCTTCAGATCTGTGTGTGTGTGTGTGTGTGTGTGTGTGTGTGTACGTGTGCCTGCAATTTCTGTCCCTGTCTCCCTGTCTATTCCTCTCAATCTCTCTCCTTCCCGCCTTTCTTTTCCTCTCTCTCTCTCTCTCTCTCTCTCTCTCTCTGTGTCCCTCTATCTTTCTCTGTGTCTCTCTGTCTCTCTTGGTCTCTCTCTGTCTTCATGTCTGTCTCTCCCTCTGTCATTCCCTCCCCTGTCTCTGTCTCTGTGTCCTTGTTCTCTCTCTCTCTCTCTCTCTCTCTCTCTTTCTCTCTCTCTTCTCCCACCCCAATTCTTCACTGTCCCCCCATCTCTCTTCCCAGGACCCCCAACATCGACAGCTTAGCCAGAGAAGGTGTCCAGCTGACCCAGAACATCGCCGCCGCCTCCCTGTGCAGCCCAAGCCGGGCCGCTTTCCTCACGGGAAGGTATCCCATCCGATCAGGTGTGTGAACGGGGCCCCTCGGCCCCCCCTCTGCTGTCGTGGCAGAATCAGAGGGCACGGGCCTTGTGGCTTGACCACCGTGACCCGTTTCAAGGTGCAATCACACAGCCCTTCTTGTGTGGGCAGCTCCGGATGTCAACACCTGGATCCCTTTACTCCTCAGGGACCCACATCCCCTTGGGTGGCCAAGGGATGCCTTCACCTACAAATGGTGACCTTCATATGCTCATTAGACCAGACAGCAAAATGATCTTCTGGTCGTCCTTCCGGATGAAGCCATGGCAGCGGGGACTGAGGCAGAGGTGGTTAGGGGTGATCAGGCAGGCAGGCAAGCAGTTAGGGGCAACCAGGCAGGCAGGCGAGTGGTTAGGGGTGATCAGGCAGGCAGGCAAGTGGTTAGGGGTGATCAGGCAGGCAGGCAAGTGGTTAGGGGTGATCAGGCAGGCAGGCAAGTG
>JAWQEE010014125.1:5754581-5771123 GCA_038630795.1 Myotis findleyi | reverse complement strand
GGCAGGGAAGGGTAGTTGGGGGTGACCAGGCCAGCAGGAGAGGGCAGTTAGGGGCAATCAGGCCAGCAGGGGAGGGTAGTTGGGGGTGACCAGGCCAGCAGGGGAGGGCAGTTGTGGGTGACCAGGCCAGCAGGGGAGGGCTGTTGGGGGTGACCGGGAAGGCAGGGGAGGGAAGTTATGTGTCAATTGGGCTGGCAAGGGAGTGGTTAGGGGCAATCAGGCAGGCAGGAAGGCATGCAGGTGGGAGCCAGCTATCCCAGATTGTGAGAGGGATGTCCGACTGCTGGCTTAGGCCCGTGCACCAGGCCCCCAGTAGAACTACAACATTGATGGCCGGCGTATGAGTAACGATCAGTAGACTTAGCCTCAGACGAAGGTGGAAATGACCTGGGTACTGCGGAGAAAGTGTACCCATTAGGATAGAGTTTATCTCCCTGGACCTGGATCTTCTCAAGACACAGGTAAAGAGAAGCTCCGTTAACAGATTACATGACGTCACCTGTCCTGAGGGACGATGCCTCCGGTCAACGCCGCTACCGTTGGCAAGATATCCATCAAGCTGGTAGGTTCATCAATGACGTTTCCGGCGGGCAATCTTCCGGGCCATCGGAAAAGCCCGGGCACGCGGATCCCGCCTTCCCAGCCGGCCGTGCCTTTCCCTCCTATGGGGCAAAGCGATGAAGTTGCAGTTGAAATAATGACTGATATAAGAGTGTTTAGAAATGTAAATATCCCGCAATAATGTCTGTCTCTGCTCAGTGCCCACCATGTGCAGACACCCGATGGGGTCAGCGGTACATGCCCACGGAACTCTACTATCTTGAGCTGCTCATGGGTTCTTGCCCAATGGTACTTTCTCAAGGAAGGGCAGTTAGGGGGCGATCAGGCCAGCAGGGGAGGGCAGTTAGGGGGTGATTTTGTTTAAAATAGCAGACACACCCCTCCCAGAATTCTTTCTGCTCTATTTTTCTCCATCCTTCTCTGCTGTACCTTTCTGTGGGATTTAACTAGCCTCAAACGCAGTGAAGGCGAACCTTTTGAGCTCGGCGTGTCAGCATTTTGAAAAACCCTAACTTTACTCTGGTGCCGTGTCACCTATAGAAGTTTTTTGATATTTGAAACCATAGTAAAACAGAGATTTATATTTTTGATGTTTATTCTATATATTTAAATGCCATTTAACAAAGAAAAATCAACCAAAAGAAATGAGTCCGTGTGTCACCTCTGACACGCGTGTCATAGGTTCGCCCTCACTGCTCTAACGTATGACACTAGAGGCCTGGTGCACAGATTCGTGCACAGGTGGGGTCCCTTGGCCTAGCCTGTGGGGATCAGGCAGAAACAGGCTCTCTGATATCCCCCGAGGGGTCCTGGATTGCGAGAGAGTGGTTCGCGGGTGACGCACCCCACAATCGGTCTCCCTCCTCTCTGGTTCTGGGTGTGTCACCTGAGAGCCACAGCAGCCAAGTCACCGCAGCTCCCGCATTGAGCGTCTGCCCCCTGGTGGCCAATGCATGTCATAGCTACTGGTCGAATGGTCAGATGGTTGCTTACGCTTTTATATAGATAGATAGATAATTTACATATTCTTATTATTTTTCTTGGCATGTCTCTTGCCACAAAGGTGGAAAATTGCGTCTGACTTGTTCCCTGCTGTTTCCAGCATGCTGAAAAGTAATTGAATCAATGATAGGAGGACTTATAATCTGGTAGATAAAGCACTGGAATTAATCTAAAAAATAATCCTATTATTTTACATCTTAGAAAAAATGTACTTATGGGAAGAGGGGGTTAAGTTTTTCTTAAGTTTCCTTTTCAAGGCCTGTGGGAAGCGATGAGGGAGGTGACTCAGCTGTGAATCCAGCAAAGAGAACTGATACGCAGGGTCAGGCTGACCCACCAGGAGTCAAAACATCATCTCATCCACATCTTCTCATCCACATCATCTCACTCACATCATCTCGTCCACATCTTCTCACCCACATCACCTCACCCACATCACCTCACCCACATCATCTCACCTACATCATCTCGTCCACATCATCTCACCCACATCATCTCGTCCACATCATCTCACCCACATCATCTCGTCCACATCATCTCACCCACATCGTCTTGTCCACATCATCTCACCCACATCATCTCATGAACATCATCTCACCCACATCATCTTGTCGACATCATCTCACCCACATCATCTCACCCACATCATCTCGTCCACATCATCTCGTCCACATCATCTCACCCACATCATCTCGCCCACATCATCTCGCCCACATCATCTCGCCCACACCATCTCGCCCACACCATCTCTCCCACATCATCTCATGAACATCATCTCACCCACACCATCTCACCCACATCATCTCACCCACATCGTCTCACCCACATCGTCTCACCCACATCATCTCACCCACATCATCTCGTCCACATCATCTCGTCCACATCATCTCGCCCACATCATCTCGCCCACATCATCTCGCCCACACCATCTCACCCACATCATCTCGCCCACATCATCTCACCCACACCATCTCACCCACACCATCTCTCCCACATCATCTCACTCACACCATCTCACCCACATCATCTCACCCACATCATCTCGTCCACATCATCTCGTCCACATCATCTCACCCACATCATCTCACCCACATCATCTCACCCACATCATCTCACCCACATCATCTCACCCACATCATCTCACCCACATCATCTCACCCACATCATCTCACCCACATCGTCTCGTCCACATCATATCACCCACATCATCTCACCCACATCATCTCACTCACACCATCTCACCCACATCATCTCACTCACACCATCTCACCCACACCATCTCACCCACATCATCTCACCCACATCATCTCACCCACATCATCTCACCCACACCATCTCACCCACACCATCTCACCCACATCATCTCACCCACATCATCTCACCCACATCATCTCACCCACATCATCTCACCCACATCATCTCATCCACATCATCTCACCCACATCATCTCACCCACATCATCTTGTCCACATCATCTCATCACCTGATGACCAAGGACAATAACTGATGTCTGCGTCCCCCCAGGGTTGCACAGAGCTGCATTCCATTCCCAGCCTCACCCCAGCCCCTTCCCCGTTATAATCCTATCCCCTGAATCAGGCTGGAAGACACAACTTTGTGCTTGTCCTCTTGGTGGGCTGACCTTCTCAATAAATGCCTTGTAGGATTCAACCCTACTTTCCTTATTAGACACAGCGACAGGAAGCCCAAGCCCACACAGGGGTTTCCAGGTAACATGAATAGTATTCATAGATGCTTAATTATTGTTTCCCTATAAACCCAGAAATTTATTGGGAAAGGAAGCACCCGGTGACCAACAAACACCAGAATGATCCGCATACACCAGAATTTCCTTGACCCAACGAGACGGAATGGCCATCCTACTGTGCTAATGGATTCTTATGATTTCATGGGTGGATGGGAAGAAAAGAGATTCGACGGACAGTAACCTCACAGGGTTGTCTTATAGAATAAAGAGGTAATATGCAAATTGACCATCATGCCCTCGCACAAGATGGCCACCCCCATGTGGTCTCAAGACGGCTGCCAGGGGAGGGCAGTTGTGGGCCATCAGGTCAGCAGGCGAGGGCAGTTAGGGGCGACCAGGCCAGCAGGGGAGAGCAGTTGGGGGCAATTGGGCTGGCAGGGGAGCAGTTAGGCATCGGTCAGGCTGGCAGGGGATTGGCTAGGGGTGATCAGGCTGGCAGGCAGGTGAGCGGTTGGGAGCCAGCAGTCCCGGATGGTGAGAGGCCTAAGCTGGCAGTTGGACATGCCCCGAGGGGTCCGAGATTGGGGAATGGTGCAGGCTTGGAGCTGAGTGGCCCCCTCCCCCAATGCCCAGTGCACAAATTTCATGCACTAGGCCTCAAGTCGGATCACAAATTCCTAACGAGGCTGGCTGGTCGGAGTAGATCATCCAATAACTTCACACCCCGGCCTATAACTTCTTTAATGACAGGTTTTAAGAAAGCTCTGTCTGTTGTTCCTGAGCAGCTAGCTTAACACATCTCTGAAATGCCAGAGGTAATACCCCTTTGACAAGGGGTGTCCACCCTCAAGAGACCACAGAAGCTCGTTGACGATCCCGTAATCCAATCCCCACCTTACTGTCTTGAACCTGGCTAATGTTCCTTCCTCCATTTCAAATGTTCATAAAATAGGCATTGGAGATCTTGCTCCCCAACATATGTCATCCGTTTGGTTCAAATGAACTCTTTTTTTTTTTAAAGATATATTTTTATTGATTTCAGAGAGGAGTGGATGGAGAGAGAGATAGAAACATAAACAATGAGAGAGAATCATCGATCAGCTGCCTCCTGCACACTCCCTACTGGGGATGTGCCCGCAACCAAGGTCCATGCCCTTGACCGGAATCGAACCTGGGATCCTTGAGTCCGCAGGCTGACGCTCTATCCACTGAGCCAAACTGGTCAGGGCTCAAATAATCTCTTATAAAGAGACAGGTTAGGACATTTCTGATGTCGACACATTAAATAACTCTAAGAACAGTTTGGATCACAGCCTGCTCAGACATGGTGATATTTTTGAACGTTCTCATAAAATTTTCCTTATGATTTATTGCCTTCCTAGGCTCACCGTTTGGTGGCACAAGCCCTAAGCTGCAGACACTCACACCCTTTGGCGAGAGTGACACAAAGATTTCATCTCATTCATACAGGAGTCATTTCCTGCTGGATGCAAGATTATAAGACCCACATTTGCATGAATAACAATCCATGTGTCTCTACAAAATGCTGTAGAGTCTCCATCAGATCAGAGGTTCGAATGTACTGAACGGGTTGCAGATCATCTTCTTATAACATCAGGAAACAGGTTACTAGACCAGGCCAATGTGGTGGCTCATGGATATGTTTTCACGGCTGATACGTTCCACCTCGACATGGAATCGGTATTGTGAATTTCATTGTAAAACCTGAGCCTGGTTGAGCATCGACCTATGAATCAGGAGGTCACAGTTCAATTCCCAGTCAGGGCCCATGCCCGGGTTGTGGGCTCGATCCCCAATAGAGGGTAGGCAAGAGGCAGCCAATCAATGATTTTCTCTCATTATTGATGTTTCTCTCTCTCTCTCTCTCTCTCTCTCTCTTCCATCCTTCCTCTCTGAATTCAATAAAAAATATATTAAAAAACCTCAGAGAAGCTTGGCCATATCTCTGGGAAAGGACACCCAAAGCTTTCTGAACGTCCAAGGAGACGTCTATGTGCCCTCTCTGTAGACCACATTTCTTCTTATTCTAAGTCCATCTTGTGGATGGAAACAATGATTAGATATTCGACTCATTTAATGCCTCCCTTGTGTCATCTGCTTATGTGAACACTCTTTCACGCATAGGTCTATCAGGGAGGCTCGTTTCTAGGGTATTGTCTAGAAATGTTAGCAATTTAAGGTCAATATCCTTGGGTTTGGGACCCTACGCTTTCTTTTTGACCAAGCGACCAATAAACAATCATCTTGTTGAGTGTTTCATGCATCATTCATCTCGTGTTTCATGCCACGGATCTTGTATTATAATGAGCCAGAGAGACCCTAGTCACAAGGACACCCCAGGTACGATCTTCCCTGCTCACCTTTGAATATCCCATTATATCCACCGAGTTGGGCGTGGCCCAGCCTGGCCTCCAAATGTCCCCCGTGGTCTGACGTGAAGTAGACAAGCGTGTGATTCCTCAGCCCCAAATCATCAATGGCAGCAAGGAGTTTGCCTGAAACAATAAAAAACAGACCCATAAAACAAATAAAATTATAAGCTTTGGGCATCTGTGTTAGTCCCAATGCACGCATATTCTTTTGGGATTCGTTGCAAAAAAAATGTTTCTCTTCTAAGATGCCCCAAATCTTACACCCCAAGAATCGTGCTTGCACCCAGTTGGTTGAGCATTGACCTATGAACCATGAGGTCACAATTTGATTCGCTGTCAGAGCACATACCCAGGTGGATGGCTCCATCCCCAGTAGGGGGCAAGCAGGAGGCAGCTGATCCATGATTCTCTCTCATCATTGATGTTTCTATCTCCCTCTCCCTTCCTCTCTGAAATCAATAAAATAGATATATTTTTAAAAGAGAATCCTACGTGAGCCCACTGTTCTCCCATCAGCATCCCATGTTCAAGAGGTGATTATGGTCAAGTCAGTGTGAACATGGACTTCCTCCTATGCTCGTGCTGATGTTTCTACGGTCCATCCTGCCACTTACCCACATGGAAGTCCATCTCCTCCACGTTGTCCCCGTATAAGCCATGCTTGCTGGTGCCAATGAAGTCGTCGGTCGTGGGGAGAGGCGTGTGGACGTGAAGAAACGAGTAAAAGAGGAGGAAAGGTCCTTCGCGGTGCCTGAGAAGACATCGAGCCCATCGCGAGTGAGTCCCCAACCTCTGGGAGTGGGAACCGCATTGTTCTCCGACACACAGGCCCAGTGTGTGTCACGACCCATGAGAGGGGACACACGCAAAAGGCAGCCCCTTTGACAGACGCTCCTCGTTGGAATGGATTCCAGAATCCTCCAGCCTCCAGCCTCGGCCTCTAATCTTGGGGTGATGCCACCTCTCAGGTGCCAGGACGTGGGTAGGTCATACCGCTCTCAGCGGTCACACAGGGTTATTACTCAAGTCCCAGCTCTGCTGGGAGCACTTTCCCAGGGCTCACCAGATCTCAGACTAGAGTCACACCCCAAGACACACACAGGAGACGGTCTGATCGGAGTGGTTCCTCAGAAACGTCGGCGCTTTCACAACCCAAGAGCAAGCACGGACAGATAGATCTCGGCAATCTGTCCACACACCTTTGATTCCCATTTGAGGACACAGGGAATGAGGTTGACCCCTCCAAGTCCTGACAATTGGTCTGCGGGAAAGATAGGTCCTCAGCTGACCAGGGCAGCGTACAACACCATCCCAGTCTTGGGAAAATTTCGGCTCTGTCTGATGAGATATCAATGTGTGAAGACTGGGTGAAAAAATAAGCTAGAAACAAGGAAAAGGAGGAGTGTGGCCATGGTTGACTGTGTTGAAGGGTGTCCCTCCAAAGTGGTCCCCATAGAAACCCAGAATGTGATCTTATTTGGAATATAGGGTCTTGGGAGATAGAATTCCTTAAGAAGAGGTTAACTGGAGTAGGGTGGGCTCAGAGTCCATGGGTGTCCTCATAGGAAGAGGGCTGTGAGGAGCTACACAGACACACGGAGAGGAAAGAAGAACTGTGAAGACGGAGGGAGAAATGGGAGTGATGTGGCCACTAGGCAAGAGCACCAGGGATTTTTGGCAAAAACCAGAAGCCAGAAGAGGAGGTAGTGTTAGGGTTAGGGTTAGGGTTAGGGTTAGGGTTGGGATTAGGGTTAGGGTTAGAGTTAGGGTTACGGTTAGGGTTAGGGTCAGGGTTAGGGTTAGGGTTAGGGTTAGGGTTAGGGTTACGGTTAGGGTTAGGGTCAGGGTCAGGGTTAGGGTTAGGGTTAGGGTTATGGTTAGCGTTAGGGTTAGGGTTTGGGTTCGGGTTAGGGTTAGGGTTAGGGTTAGGGATAGGGTTAGGGATAGGGATTCGGGTTAGGGTTAGGTTTAGGGTTAGGGTTAGCGTTAGGGTTAGGGTCAGGGCTAGGGTTAGGGTTAAGGTTAGGGTTAGGGTTAGGGTTGAGACTAGGTTTAGCGTTAGGGTCAGGATTAAGGTTAGGGTTAGAGTTAGTGTCAGTGGTCAGATTAGGGTAATGTTATAGTCAGGGTTAGGGTTAGAGTCAGTGGTAGGGTTGGTGTCAGTGTTACGGTTAGATTCAGGGTTCGGGTTCGAGTTAGGGTTGGCCCCTTCGCACTCTGAATTCACCCCGCAGCTAAAACTGAAATCCTGCTGTGCTCGACACACTTTCCCCTGGCTCAGAAGTCTCGGTCCTGTGTCCCGCCCACACTGACACTGTCATTTGAAACCTCTGGCTTCCAGAATGTGAGAGAAAGCATCCATTCCTGTTGGGTGAAGTCACCCTGTGTGGGGTACATTTTTTTGAGAAGCCCTAGGAAACTAATATACATTAGTTTATTAGTAATATATATATATTAGCATATGAGTAAACTGATATACGAATGAGGAATGAGGTCACACCAGTTTCCATCTGATATATCTAAAGGGCCAGCTGAGGTGCTTTTGGCCAATCCTTCTAGAACTTGGCAAGGGCGCCAGGCAATGGAGGAGTTGGCCCAACACGAAACCAGCCATAGAGCTGCATCTACAAGGCAAATAAGGTCCTACTTCTCCCACACGCTCCCTGGGTGTCGCCTCCCCCTGGGCTGTGGGGTAAAGATGATCAGATTCCTCCAGGTCCCTGAATAAAGAAGAATTGGTACATATACTCAATAGAACATGACTTAGCCCAAAAAAGAGGAAGGGAATCTTACCATTTGCGACAGAATGGATGGACCGAGAAGGTATTGTGCTAAGTGACTTGAGTCGGACGGAGAAAGGCAAACACCACGTGATTTCATTTATAAATTGAATTAAAACAAAACAAAATAAAATAAACAAACAAAAAAACCCCAGAGCCATAGATACAGAGAACAGACCCATGGTGGCCAGAGAGGAGAGGCGTTGGTCGGTTGGGTGGAAAAAAAGGTGACGTGCTTGAGAAATAAAAAATTGGTAGTTACACCGTAGTCATGGGGACGTAAATGACAGCTCAGGGAATATAGTCAAGAACAGCGTAATAACTATGGATGGTGCCAAGTATCGGGGAAATTACTATGTTGTACACTTGAAGCTAACATCATATTGTACGTCAACTGTAATTTAAAGAGAGAGAGAGAGAGAGAGAGATTTGGAACCAAAAAGAAATCCTTTATATCCTTACTCAAGTCTATGTAACAAAGAGGTTGGCATTTCCTCTGGCATATCTCTTGCCAAATTGCTCACAGATCCTTGCAGATACCTACTTTTCCTCCTGCTGTAACTCCCCCCTGGAATGCATGCTCACGCCTTCCTTCAGCTCGCTGTAACTGATCTTTGAAGATTCAGGCAAGATATAGTTTCGTCAACAGTGCCTTCCCTCCCTAGTCGGTTTGGCTTGGCCTGTGGACTGAAGGGACCTGGGTTCGATTCCAGTCAAAGGGCACAGGCCCGGGTTGCAGGCTTGATCGCCAGTAGGGGGCGTGCAGGAGGCAGCCAGTCAATGATTCTCTCTCATCATGGATGTTTCTTTTTTTTAAAAAAAAATATATTTTATTGATTTTTTTACAGAGAGGAAGGGAGAGGGATAGAGAGTTAGAAACATCGACGAGAGAGAAACATCGATCGGCTGCCTCCTGCACGCCCCCCACTGGGGATGTGCCCGCAACCAAGGTACATGCCCTTGACTGGAATCGAACCCGGGACCCTTGAGTCCGCAGGCCAATGCTCTATCTACTGAGCCAAACCGGTTAGGGCTCATCATGGATGTTTCTATCTTTCCGTCTCCCTCTCTGAAATCAACAAAAATATATTAAAAACAAAATATACTGCCACCCACCAAATATATATACACTAGTGTATACACTAGTGGCCTGGTGCACGGATTCCTGCACATTGAAAGGAAATTAATTAGAAGAAATATGTTAATATCGCTACTCACCCTTTCTCTATAATAGAAGTGTCAGAGATGAAAGAATATTAGTAAGATGTATATGAAAATAATATTTAAATTGATGAATAAATAAACAATAACAACATGATATATCAACAACAAAGCCATGATATAAAAAACATGATATAAAAACAAAACATGGTATGAAAGCAACATTGATGAAATCAATGACTGATGTCCTGACAGGTGTGGCTCAGTGGATAGAGCGTCGGCCTGCAGACTCAAGGGTCCCAGGTTCGATTCCAGTCAAGGGCATGTACCTTGGTTGTGGGCACATCCCCAGTAGGGGGCGTGCAGGAGGCAGCCGATCGATGTTTCTCTCTCATTGATGTTTCTAACTCTCTATCCCTCTCCCTTCCTCTCTGTAAAAAAAAAATCAATAAAACATATTTAAAAAATAAAAATCACCAAAAATTTTTTAAAAAATCAATGACTGATAAATTGATGAAACGTATTCTAATATCTTCCTGTTTACCACATTAGGAGTAGAAACACTTTATATGTGTCTCGCATGCGAGAGCCAACATTTATTTTTAAATTGCCAATGCTCATCGTATGTACCAGCTGGCCGGTTGGTTGGTTGGTCGGACGGTCGGTCAGTCGGATGGTCGGTCAATTAGCCTTTTATATATATAGGTAGATAGATACTCATTCCCTTATCTTTTCATGAATCTACAAATAAAAAAATCATCTTTACCTTTCTAAAAACGAAATCGCCTCCTTCACCATGATGGACCCAGCCCTTTCCGCCTTCATGGGCTGCTCGGTAATTTCTTGCTCCCTCATGAGGAGGCAATCCCAGTACAGGGTCGACTGGTAGCTGTTTAACCAGAAGTAGCCCAGGAGAAGGATGAATAGGACCAGGGAGAGGATGAGGGCCCAGGGAACGCAGAGCATGCGACTCAGTTTCCCGAGAGCGAGAGTGAGCGCAGCCACGGCGACCAGCTGCACACAGACCCAGAGTCGGCCGCTGATGGCTAATTCTGCGTCCCGGGAAGGGTCGGGCCAGCACGTGTGGTACAGACTGAACGGCATGCCGTAGAAATAATCGAACCCATAGTGAGACGGGTGGTGGCAGTGGTCATTTCGGAAATTGCAGTTTAAGCCCTGGTGCCATTTCCCTGAAACCAAACACACACACAGATGACACATAACACGCAACACATAACATGCTTACCTATGACAAAGACCATGAAGTCATATTTTTTTTTCATTTGAAACAAGAAGCCAGGGCACAAAAAAATGGAGTAGAACATATTTTTCTTTTCCTTCAACATCGAAGTTCAGCACGGACTCACGTTGGGCTCTTCTGTACTTGGCAAATGTTTGAAAGTCTGGGTGTGAGTGGACAGGTAGGAAGAAAAATAGAGGCAGGAAAAGGCAATTGTGTGTCTCTTGCAGGGGTGTGAGCTGGGCAGATTCTCATTCACAGACAGGACAAGAAATAGTCACAAATATATCGCGTAATAGAGTCGAGGTAGAGTATAGATGATAGGTAGGTAGGTAGTAATTAGATAGATATTAGGTAGTGAGAAAGATATGATAGAAGGTAGATGGATGAGCGAGTGGGTGAATAAATGGATATATAGCTAGACAGAGAGACGATATATATATGTATATATATATGTATATATATCTTATATAATAGAAGGGTAATATGCAAATTGACCCTCACAGCAGAACGACTGGGAATGACCGGTCGCTATGACACACACTGACCACCAGGGGAGCAGACGCTCAATGCAGGTGCTGCCCTCTGGTGGTCAGGGCGCTCCCACAGGGGGAGCTCTGCTCAGCCACAAGCCAGGCTGACGGCTGCCAGGACAGCGGTGGTGGTGGGAGCCTCTCCCGCCTCCTCAGCAGCACTAAGGATGTCCGACTGCAGCTTAGGTCTGCTCCCTGCTGGCCAATGGACATCCCCTGAGGGCTCCTGGGCTTCCAGAGGGAGGTCTGACTGCCAGCTTAGGCCCAGTCCCCCGGGGAGCAGGCCTAAGCCAGCAGGTGGACATCCCCTGAGGGGTCCCAGACTGCGAGAGGGCACAGGCTGGGCTGAGGGACCCCCCACCCCGAGTGCACAAATTTTTGTGCACCGGGCCTCTAATATATATCCTAATATATAAAAACCCAGGGTCCATAATGACTGAAGGCTCGACCGACAAGAAGTCAGTCCTGCAGTCAGTGCTGGGTTGCCGTGGCAGTTAGGGGCGATCAGGCTGGCAGGGGAGCAGTTAGGGGGCGATCAGGCAGGCAGGGGAGCAGTTAGGGGGCGATCAGGCAGGCAGGCGGGCAGGCAAGCAGTTAGGAGCCAGTAGTCACAGATTGTGAGAGGGATGTCCGACTGCCAATTTAGGCCCAATTGGGATCAGGCCTAAACCGGCAGTTGGACATCCCCCGAGGGGTCCCAGATTGGAGAGGGTGCAGGCTGGGCTGAGGGGCATATCAACCCCATGCATGAATTTTGTGCACCGAGCCTCTAAGTATAACTATATATGGTGACATATTTATGTATTTCAGTTCTCTCTTCTATGTTTCGAAACGTTATTTGCTATTTTTTTCCTATCACTTCATATTATGATGATGATGATGATGATTATTTTTATATATATTTTATTGATTTTTTACAGAGAGGAAGGGAGAGGGATAGAGAGTTAGAAACATTGATGAGAGAGAAACATCCATCAGCTGCCTCCTGCACGCCCCCTACTAGGGATGTTCCCACAACCAAGGTACATGCCCTTGACAGGAATCGAACCCGGGACCCTTCGGTCCACAGGCCGATGCTCTATCCACTGAGCCACACCGGTTAGGGCATATGATGATTATTTTTAACCGTGTCTTCGTGGTTTCTTCCTCAGGACTTCCACAGTCCTTGCGTTCTTTTGTTTTTCTCTTTCATGGACGCTGTGTTCCTTGGACGCTTGTGTAGACCATGTGAATGGCCTTTGAGGGTTCTGCCTGTGAATGCGAGTTCACTTTTTGAATAATCAGGATTATATGTCACGGGAGGGGGGCATTGGGATTTCAGAGACGCTTAAGGGGGGCATGGCCAAGAAAATGTTGGGGACCATGGCTTTAGACCATGGCTATAAGGTGCAGATATTTCTTTTTACAGAATTAAAACTCAACCTTCCATAAAAAGTCAATTATGCTGCCTGGGCTTGGCTAATATGGCTCAGTGGTTGAGCGTCCACCTATGAACCAGGAGGTCAGGGTTCGATTCCCGGTCAAGGGCACATGCCCGGGTTGTGGGCTCCATCCCCAGTAGGGGGCGTGCAGGAGGCAGCCGGTCCGTGATTCTCTCTCATCATGGATGTTTCTCTGTCTCTCTTCCTCTCCCTTCCTCACTCTGAAATCAATAAAAATAGATTTTTTTTAAAAAAAAGAAATCTAATGATGCTAATGCTATTTGTGTGTCCTTGGGTAGACTCAGTACATATCTTAAATAATGCCTGGTGGATGGGATGCAGGATTACAGAGCCTGCAAAGAAAAGAGAGAGAGAGAGAGAGAGAGAGAGAGAGAGAGAGAGAACCATCCTAAATCTTCATCATAGAGCATCCGGACCTGTGCAAAGATGAAGGTCACACGGGGTGACCCGGACACATGTGGGATGAACATCTGGAAAGACCTGGGTGTTAGGTGGGAAGGCGTCTTGTGTCATGGCTGAACTATGTCTGCAAAGGATGGGTTTATATCATTTAGGACACACTGTGTGTGTGTGTGTGTGTGTGTGTGTGTGTGTGTGTGTGTGTGAAGGGAGCTTCGTTCATTGCAGGTCCCTGGTGAGCCAAGCACAATGATGACAGAGACTTCTGGAGGAGGCAGAGAGCAATGGCTGCTTACCGATGATCGCCGTGCTGTATCCTTGCTCCTTGACCAGGTGTGCAAACGTGGTTTCGTTACGCGGGAGTCCAACAGGGGCCCCGAGGGAGAGGATGACACGGTCGTTTCCGTCGGAAACCATTCCTAAAGGTGACGGACAAACACGACACAGGTGGACACCAGGAGTAGGTAGGTGCCCATCACAGGAAGAGGGAGTGAGTCCTGCCTGGAGGGTGGAGAGCTTGGAAGGTGGACAGAGGACGAACGGGGCAGAGGTATCAAGGTGTGGGGGAGGAAATGGTGTTCTCCAAAGACAAAACTCACACGGGTCCATAATGCAAAACCCCTTGAAACCCTTGTGCACACACACACACACACACGCACACACACCCATGACACCTTCAGATACACCCCAACCCACTGTCCCCCACTTCCATAGACAATGGCTGATGGAACATCTAAGCTGCACCTGCCCTCAACTGGGGCATCTATGACTCAGAAAAGAAGTCGAGATATGAAATCTTGCTGGGCTGGTGTGGCTCAGGGGTTGAGCTTGGACCCAGGAACCAGGAGGTCCTGGTTCGATTCCCAGTCAGGGCACATGCCTGGATTGTGGGCTCAACCCCCAGTAGAAGGCATGCAAGAGGCAGCCAGTCATTGATTCTCTCATCGTTGATGTTTCTCTCTCTCTCTCTCTCTCTCTCTTCTCTTCTCTCTCTAAAAATCAATAAAAACATATTTTTAAAAAACAAAAAAATAAAATTTTATGAAAACTTCAAAGTCTTGTGTTCCTACTAATTTTTTTTTCCCTGACAATAGAGTCTAGTTCTATTTGTAGGACAGATGTGTAAGCTCATTTCCTGGCCAGAACCTGAAGTCGGGGCATCTCGGAAGAGTAGACACATCGGTTTTGAACCCCCTTATGACTAGAGTTGATGTCAAGTAGGTGGGTGGGACCAGTCACCCTGAGACTGAAGACTTATAATTCATGGGCAAGGAATGGAAGAAAGCAGGTGAAGTTTTTGAAGGATTCAGGGACAGAAGAACATCCCGAGATAGCCAACAGGTGTCTCTGGTGGGTAGTTGAAACTGGGGAGACTTTGCTCAATTTCATTGGCAATGATGCCAGGATCCTGGGTGTATTGAACATTCTTGAGCAACCTAGCTAGGCCTGGACAGTTCTCCAAACGGGTCCGTCCTGACTTCCTTCCAAAATACGGGCCAACTCAGGGGTTGGGAACAAAATTGTGCAACAGGGGACAAAGCAGGTAAAGAGAAAAAAAACACACACACAAACATTTTCAGATAAAAATCAGGAGAGCAAATCAGGGCAGGAATTCTCAGAGAGTGAGCGCCTATCTTTTTTTATTTTTATTTTTTTAAAATATACTTTTATTGATTTCAGAGAGGAAGGGAGACGGAGAGAAAGACAGAAACATCCATGAGGAGAGAGAACCATGGGCCGGCCGCCTCCTGCACGCCCCCCTACTGGGGATGGAGCCCACAACCCGGGCCTGTGCCCTGAGCGGGAATCGAACCGGGAACCTCCTGGTTCATAGGTTGACGCTCAACCACTGAGCCACACTGGCCGAGCCATGCCCCCAATTCTAACACGACAGCAGGGAGGGGCCCCGTTCACACACCTGATCGGATCGGGTACCTTCCCGTGAGGAAAGCGGACCGGCTTGGGGTGCACAGGGAGGCGGCGGCGATGTGCTGTGTCAGCTGGACACCATCTCTGGCCAAGCTGTCGATGTTGGGGGTCCTGGGAAGAGAGATGGAGGGGGCGCTGAAGAATTGGGGCGGGAGGAGAGAGAGAGAGAGAGAGAGAGAGAGAGGGAAAGAGACATAGAGGGCGGGGAGGGAATGGTGGGGAGGGAGTGACAGAGGCAGAGACAGAGAGACACAGAGAAAGACACACAGAGAAACACACACACACACACACACACACAGATCTGCAGGTTAAAAAAATCTGTTTCCGCCCTGACCGGTGTGGCTCAGTGGATAGAGCGTCGGCCTGCGGACTGAAGGGTCCCGGGTTCGATTCCGGTCAAGGGCATGTACCTGGGTTGTGGGCACATCCCCAGTGGGGGGCGTGCAGGAGGCAGCTGATCGATGTTTCTCTCTCATCGATGTTTCTAATTCTCTATCCCTCTCCTTCTTTCTTCCTCTCTGTAAAAAATCAATAAAATATATATATTTTTAAAAAATCTCTTTCCTATAATTTCCTGAGCTTAATTGGGAAGAAAACATATCTTGGAATGCAAACCCTATTCTACTTTTTTTTTTTTTTTTTGGAAGCTTTGTTTTTTGCAGAACTGGTATAATTTGGTTTTGCAAATCAAATACATATATATAATCCTAATATCAAATATAATAAAATGTAATCTACACTAACAAAAGCCTAGGTGGTCCTCACACACTTGTGCGACGCCCTCACGTCATCACAGGATGGCGGCCACAAGATGACCGCCCTCATGTCATCACAAGATGGCCGCCACCAGATGGCCAGCAGGGGAGGGCCATTGGGGGTGACCAGGCTGGCAGGGGAGGGCAGTTGGGGGCCATCAGGCCAGAGGGGAGGGCAGTTGGGGGTGATCAGGCCAGCAGGGGGTCAGTTAGGTGTCAATCAGGCAAGCAGAGGAGAGATTAGGGGATGATCATGCTGTCAGGCAGAATCGGTTAGGGGCAATCAGACAGGCAGGGAGGCGAGCGGTTAGGAGCCATCAGTCCTGGATTGTGAGAGGGATGTCCGACCGCCGGCTTAGGCTTGATCCCGCAGTCAGACATCCTCCGAGGGGTCCCCGATTGGAGAGGGTGCAGGCACACCATGCACCGTGCATGAATTTCGTGCACCGGAGCCTCTAGTCCAATATAATAAAAAGCCTAATATGCAAATCGACCAGACGGTGGAACGACGGGCCACCAGGGAACAGATGGTCAACACAGGAGCTGCCCCCAGCCTGCACGCCCCAGGCCAGCCAAGGCAGGTGCCAGCAGGGCCCCCCCCCCACCCCCGATCACCCCACAGATCAGCCCTGATAATCG
>JAWQEE010014125.1:5743366-5754561 GCA_038630795.1 Myotis findleyi | reverse complement strand
TCACCCCACAGGTCGGCCCTGATTGCCGGCCAGATCTAGGGACCCCACCCGTGCACGAATTTCATGCACCGGACCTCCAGTAGATAATAAAATCAAGACGCATAGAGGTGAGGTAAGTTGTCCGAGGTTGCACAACCAGGAGTGCAGAATCAAGACTCAAATGCACATGCATTTAATATGACCTCGTTCTCAAAGAGGAAGCCAACAAAATAACGTTGCTGTGGCAGGGAGAAGCGGTCATGAGAGGCATCAACCCTCCCAGCCTGGAGGACACACCTGATGGTGTCATTTCCATAGCAGCCCAGGTCTCCGATCCCATAATCGTCGGCCATTATCAGGACGATATTAGGCTTGTCATCGTCCGCCCTTTGCGACTGGCCCACGGTGAGGAGTAACCACATCCAAGACAGGGACGCCCAGCGCCTCCTGAAAAACAAAACATGGGTAGTAAGGAAACACCCTTTTCTGGATGGTTTCAGGGTCCATGTTCCACGCCTCATCATCTTCTGTGAAGGCAACAGGGTAGGTTGGACGCCAGGCACATGTCCCAGGACAGGGCCTCCGGGCTTCTCTCTCCAAGTCCAGGTCGCTCATCGCTGTTGAATGGTACCCGCCCTGCTCAGGGGCCGGCTCTCCTGGGATCGCAACACACTCAAACTCATTGCTGTTCTAGGAGGTGGAATCCGAGAACGTAAATTTGCTCGGAGACAGAGCATTTGTTCCTGGGGTGAGAGGCGCTAAGTCGTAGGAGGTGGTGTTGGTGGTTATGTTGCTGATGTGTGCTTATGATTCCTGACATGTGGTTATGGTGATATTGCACAGACTTATGCAATTAGGCTCCCAGTTAATTTGTTGACTCATGGTTAAGGTTACACTGCTAAGACGTATGCGCTTATGTTACTGGTTGTGTGGCTGACTCCCTTCACGTGAAAATGTAGTTGTGTGTGGGTCTACCAGCTTTGTAGAAAAAAGCAAAACATTTGGTAGAAAATGAGAAAAACAAACAAACAAAAAAGGCGCCCCAAAATAAAGGAAACGGGGGGGGGGGGGCGGGCGTGGAAGAAAGATGAATCCTGGAACCTGGACATGGATTTAGTCCGTTTCCTAATTATGCTCAGTCCCAACTCCAGTCCTGATTTCTCAAACACAGCCTATGAATTAAAAGCCTAATATGCTGAGTGTCTGGTCGACCAGTTGGCCGTTAAATCCATCAAGGCGTAATACGCAAATGATACGCTACGGCTGCTCAACCGCTGGCTGTGATGTGCCCTGACCACCAAGGGGCAAACAGGCAACCCGTTGACCAGTTGCTATGACGTGCACTGACCACCAGGGGGCAGACGCTCCGACCGGTACGTTAGCTTGCTGCTGGGGTCCAGCTGAACAGGACTGAGCGAGATGGGCCAGCGGCACCCTGCAGCCCTCCCGTGGTCCATCCCCAGCTGGCCAACCTTCCTCGTCCTTCTCTAGCCCCAATCGTGCACTTTTGGGGTCCCTTTCCTGGCCTGTGCCCTCTCTCAACCCAGGACCCCTTAGGGGATGTGGGAGAGCTGGTTTCGGCCCAATCTTGCAGGACAGGCCGAGAGACCCCACTGGTGCACGAATTCGTGCACCGGACCTGTAGTAAATAATATTTCTCTTCTTATTGGGTCTCTACCAGGTACCAGGAAATGGATATTAGACATTGGTTCAATCTCTATGTTGTCTTTCTTTATAGAGTAAAATTGTCGTTAAATATTTACTCTGGGAAGGAGGCGGTAGAAAGATTCCCTGGCCCCATGTGTTCCCAGACCCTTTATAAATCCTCTGATACAACTGTTGACTCAAGATTGACACTCTGCTTTTCCCAAACTTTCCACCCCCAAAAATGTTAACAAGAAGTCTACGGCCAGGGCTTTGTCTATGGACAAACCATAATAATTACAGAAATGCTTTCATCTTCACCAAAATGATTGCATTGTTTCTCTCAATTCCTGTTTGTACAGCATTTCAAAATAATACAGACCCTGGCCAGGTAGCTCAGGTGGTTAGAGCATTGTGCTGATATGACAAGGTTGCGAGTCCGATCCCTGGCCAGGGCACAGAAAGAATCACCCAATGAGTGCATGACTATGTGGAACCACAAATCTCTCTCTCTCTCTCTCTCTCTCTCTCTCTCTCTCATAAATCAATAAATATAAAATAAGTGTGTTGGAAATCGGCCATTTCTATTTGTTTCAATTGTCTACATCTCTCCTACTTCCTTTTTCACTTTGGACTTACTGAACCCAGAAGATGAATGTAGACATATGACAGCTAACCACATAATGAATGCACAATAGTGCATGCCTCCAGCTATCGAGCTGACTTCACAGATGCCACAAAATTACACATCAGCATCAGTGCCTTTGCCCGGTGGCTTATTACTTCCCGTACCTGAGCGTCATCTTGGAGATCTGAGCACCTTCTTATTTTCTTTGGCCGACGATCGAAGCTCCTGGAAAGAAAAGTGTGTCATCTTTGGGTTGCTTAAGTCAGCTCCCGTTTGGAAAAGCTCCCTTAATTTGTGGATTCTATCTCTACTTCCAGCAATTAAAAACTGGTTTTCTGACATTCTCATGGCATAAACCCCAAGCTCTCAATTACTTGTATCTCTTGGCCCATTAAGGATGAGCTTGAGCTGTGCCAAGTTCTGGGGCCATCCAGCTCCTTTTTGGGGTGTGAGTTACTTGGCTGCGTCCCCAAACCTATCCTCAGACAGGCCTCGTGAGCACATAACCTCAAGAAGACGCAGAACCTCAGAGTTTAATCTCACCACATCTACGTGGAATGAACTCAGATCCCCTAAAAAGACGCGATGTCTTTATCTCCTTCTGTGGTTGGCCATTAGTCCAAAGGGAGACCACTAGCTGGTGATTTTAGGAAAGCTAAGAGTTGTTACACACTGGGGGTGGCTGGAGGGGGGGGGGGGNGGCTGGGGGGGGGAGGCGGTGCGCTGTGATGACCAAGGGACATGATAGCAAAAGTCATTGCCATGAAAGAAAAGGAACAAAAAACCTGAAATTCCATCGGTAAGTCATTACCTGTGTTTGAACCTTAAAATTCAACTAGGTACTGAATGCTAATCGCCTCCTTCAAACATCCATCCTAAAAACCCTGAAACAACCATCAGAAAGAATGTGTGCACCCCTATGTTCATAGCTGCATGATTTACAACAGCTAAGATCTGGAAACAGCCCAGGTGCCCATCAGCAGACGAGTGGATAAAACAGCTGTGGTCCATCGACACCGTGGAATACTATGCAACCCTGAAAAAGGAGGGTCTCTTACTCTTTGAGATGGCACGGAGGGACCTGGAGATCATGATGCTGAGTGAAATAAGCCGGTCAGAGTAAGACACGTATCCCATGATCCCACTCACACGCGGAATCTAATGAACAAAATATACTGACCATCCCCCCAAAAACAGACCAGAGACTTGGATACAAGAAGCAGACTGACCAATCTCAACAGGAAGGGGTGGGTGAGGGGATGGGAAGAGATTAACCAAAGAACTTAAATGCATGCTAGAGGCCCGGTGCTCCAATATGTGCACCAGTGGGGTCCCTCGGCCTGGCCTGTGGGATCGGGCCGAAACCGGCTCTCCGACATCCCCCGAGGGGTCCCGGATTGCGAGAGGGCACAGGCCAGGCTGAGGAACCCCACCGTTGCAAGATCAGGGCTGGGGAGGGACATGGGAAGTTGGCCAGCCAGGGAGGGACCACGGGAGGGAGGGCTCCAGGGCGTGTCCAGACTGTCTCGCTCAGTCCCTGATCAACCGGACCTCAGGAGCAAGCTCACCTACTGGTTGGAGCATCTTCCCCCTGGTGGTCAGTGCACGTCATAGCAACTGGTCAAATGGTCAACTGCCCCCTGGTGGTCAGTGCACATCATAGCGAGCAGTTGAGCGGCCTTAGCAGATCATTAGCATATTACGCTTTGATTGGTTGAATGGACGACCGGACAACCGGACAGTTAGCATATTAGGCTTTTATTATTCAGGATATGAGTAGCCAATGGGCACAGACAATACTGTGGAGATCTGGAGAGGGGCTGCAGCGGGGGCGGGGGGTGGGGGACAGAGATGGGGAAATGGGTGACATCTCGAATAGTGTCAACAACAGCCTGGCCACGGTGGCTCAGTGGTTGAGCCTTGACCTAGGAACCAGGAGGTCATGGGTTCGAATCCCGGTCAAGGCCACAGGCCCGGGTTGCAGGCTCGATCCCCAGTGGGGGGCGTGCAGGAGGCAGCCGATGGGTGATTCTCTCTCATCATGGATGTTTCTCTCTCTTCCGCTCCCTGAAATCAATAAAAAACTTATTTTTTTTTTTAAAAAAGGAGAGAACGAAGAACATCTCTACCCATATATCTACTCTCGCATCTACTCACCCATCTCCCAGGGGCGGGAGTGAAGTTTTGGAATTGACACACACACACACACACACCCCGCCAGCCGCACACCCGGAATCTTGGCCGGTTCCGATGAGGGATCGTTGTGGCTACTTGTCTTTCCATTTTTTTCTTTTTTTTTTGGCATTTTTAGCTCCTGGTCTTTGATTTTCAATGCACCAAACCGGAGGGAGCTGGCCCCAGTGAACGCTGAACAACTGGTCTGTGCCTGTCTGTCTGTCTGTCTCTCTATCTCTGTTTCTCTCTTTATCTCTCTCTTTTTTCTGTCTCTCTTTCTCTCTCTCCCTGTATCTCTATCTCTCTCTGTCTCTCTCTTTCTCTGTATCTCGTTCTGTCTCTCTCCCTTTCTCTCTCTGTCTCTATCTCTCTGTATATATCTGTCTCTCTCTATTTCTCTATCTCTATCTGTCTCTGTCTCTCTCTTTCTCTCTCTATTTCTCTCTCTTTCTCTCTCTATTTCTCTCTGTATCTCTATCTCTGTATCTCTCTCTGTCTCTGTCTCTCTCTGTTTCTCTATCTCTGTCTCTCCCTCATTCTCTCTCTGTCTCTATCTCTCTACATATATCTGTCTCTCTCTATTTCTCTATCTCTGTCTGTCTCTGTCTCTCTCTTTCTCTCTCTATTTCTCTCTCTTTCTCTCTCTCTGTATCTCCATCTCTGTCTCTCTCTCCCTGTCTCTCTCTGTCTGTCTCTCTCCGTCTCTCTCTCTGTCTCTATCTCTCTGTATATATCTGTCTCTCTCTCTCTATTTCTCTATCTCTGTCTGTCTCTGTCTTTCTCTATTTCTCTCTCTTTCTCTCTCTCTCTCTCTCCCTCCCTGTCTCTCTCTGTCTCTATCTCTCTGTATATATCTGTCTCTCTCTCTATTTCTCTATCTCTGTCTGTCTCTGTCTCTCTCTATTTCTCTCTCTTTCTCTCTCTCTCTCTCTCTCTCCCTCCCTGTCTCTCTCTGTCTCTCTATCTCTGTCTCTCTCCCTTTCTCTCTCTGTCTCTATCTCTCTGTATATATCTGTCTCTCTATTTCTCTATCTCTGTCTGTCTCTCTCTCTCTCTCTATTTCTCTCTCTCTCCCTGTCTCTCTCCCTGTCTCTCTCCGTCTCTCTCCTGGGAAGCTCAGCTGTCCGCTGTCAGGTGCGCTGAGCTCACTTCCACCCCCTGAAGAAATAACCAAGCTTGATTCCACCAAACACCCCCCTGATGGGTCACCCTCAAGCGCGTGTGGTCACCATCCTGAGAACCCCACGGGCCGGGCCCAACACCAGATCTGCACCAACGGGCCGAGACCCGTCCCAAACACCTGCCCGGACTCACCTGCCCGGGTCACCTGCCCGTGACGGTCTCTACCTGATTCTGAGACAGAACAGCAAGGCCGTCCTGAGGGACATGGGGCCCTCCCGGCGGCCACCGGGCACCTGTCCCCAACCCGCTGCCCCTGTGGGGTTCTGCCCAGTCCGGTGGGAAGGTAGGTCTTCCCGGGTAGAAGGACTTGACCTGAGAGACTCACCTGTGGGATATGCAAATGAGGTTGTTCGTCCTCCCCCTGATTTGCATAATCCAGGTTGAAAAAACAGAAACACCTGCGGACTTGCTCACCTGGGCGACACCTCTTATCTGAGCCCAGGGCAAGTGATGTCGATAAAACATCAACAATAAAAAACTCACTGGATTTCTGAGGCCCAAATGCTCAGGGGGATGGGAACCCCATTCCCCCCAACACGCTGTGGGTTCCCATCAAATGATTAAATCCACCCCCGGCCGGTGTGGCTCAGTGGGTAGAGCTTCGGCCGGCGGACTGAAGGGTCCCGGGTTCGATTCCTGTCAAGGGCATGTCCCTCGGTTGCGGGCTCCTCCCTGGGCCCCCTGGCCCCCGGCCCTGGTTGGGGTGCGCATGCAGGTGGCAACGCATCCATGTGTCTCTCTCCCATCGGGGTGTCTCTCTGTCTCTCCCTCTCTCTCTTCCACTCGCTCCGAAAATCAAGGGGAAAATAGCCTCGGGTGAGGATTTAAAAAAAAAAAAATTGAGTCCACACACCCGTCTCCTGGGAACCGGCCTTTGAACCACTTCACAACCGTCTTCACCCCGATTTTCTGAGAACACATTCCACTTGCTAAGAACTTTGTCTTTGCCCTTCAAAGCGCCACAGAGAATTTTCTGCTCAGAAAAAGCCCATAAACTCCTCCCTCCCTCCTTCTCTCTCTCTCTNGGTGCACGATCGAGGCCGGGAAGGGACGCGGGAGGTTGGCCAGCTGGGGAGGGACCTCGGGAGGGAGGGCTCCAGGGTGTGTCCGGCTCGTCTTGCTCAGTCCCGATCGGCCGGACCCCAGCAGCAAGCTCACCTACCGGTCAGAGCGTCTGCCCCCTGGTGGTCAGTGCACGTCATAGCAACTGGTAGATTAGTCGACTCTTTGCCCCCTGGTGGTCAGTGCACATCATAGCGACTGGTCGACCGGTCAACTGTCTGCCCCTGGTGGTCAGTGCAAGTCATAGCGAGTGGTTGAGGAGCCTTAGCATATCATTAGCATATTACACTTTGGTTGAATGGACAACCAGACGACTGGACACAGCATATTAGGCTTTTATTATATAGGATTTTTTTTATTGATTTCAGAGAGGAAGGGAGAGGGAGAGAGAGGAAAAAACACCCATGAGGAGAGAGAATCATGGACTGGCTGCCTCCTGCACGCCCCCTACTGGGGATGGAGACCACAACCCTGGCCTGTGCCCTTGACTGGGAATCGAACCCTGACCTCCTGGTTCAGAGTCCGATGCTCGACCACGGAACCACGCCAGCCAGGCCCACCTACAGTCCTTCAAAAGTCTCTGACTCCCTGTCCCTGGGCACTGGTGCTATTTGGGACTCAGCCCATCTGGTTTCTATCTGACCTAGAACATTGATAATCCCTTTCCCCTGTGGCCTCGTGTGTTCCTCCTCCCGTGACCCTGACGCCCACAAAGTGTTCCTTTCGGGGTTGGAGCCTGTTTGCTTTGGGTTCTCTCAGCCAGGAATCCGGTCCGTTCTTGCCACGCTCGCCCCTTTATTTTATTTTTAAAAAATGTATTTTTATGGATTTCAGAGAGAGGAAGGGAGAGAGAGAAACATCCACGACGAGAGAGAATCACGGATCGGCCGCCTCCTGCACGCCCCCTACTGGGGATCGAGCCTGAAACCTGGGCATGTGCCCTTGACCGGGAATCGAACCCGGGACCCTTTGATTCATAGGTTGATGCTCAACCACTGAGCCACACTGGCTGGGCTGGGACTATTTTTTTTAATCTATTTTATTTTCATAAATAAATTTCACCTGTACGTGAGATTTTGTGCGAGACTTGTCTTTCACTGATGGGCTTATGCCACTCGATAAAAATCAACCTCCTTTGTCTTTCTTTCTTTCTTTCTTTCTTTCTTTCTTTCTTTCTTTCTTTCTTTCTTTCTTTTCTTTCTCTTTTGAGCTAATCCTCACCCACGCATATTTTTCCATTGATTTATAATTTTTTAAAAATATATTTTATTGATTTTTTACAGAGAGGAAGGGAGAGGGATAGAGAGCTAGAAACATCGATGATGAGAGAGACATCGATCAGCTGCCTCCTGCACGCCCCCCACTGGGGATGTGCCCACAACCAAGGTCCATGCCCTTGACCGGAATCGAACCCGGGACCCTTCAGTCCGCAGGCTGACGCTCTATCTACTGAGCCACACCGGTCAGGGCGATTTATTATTTTTTTAACAGAGTAGAAGGAAGGAGGAGAGAGAGAGAGAGAAACATCTACAATGAGAGAGAACCCTAGACCGGCTGCCCCCTGCCCGCCCCCTAATGGGGTCGAGCAACCACTGAAATCCATGCCCTTGACCGGAATCGAACCCGGGACCCTTCAGGACTTGGGCTGGTGCTCTAACCACTGAGCAAGACCAGCCAGGACTTCCTTCCTTCCTTCCTTCCTTCCTTCCTTCCTTCCTTCCTTCCTTCCTTTCTTCCTTCCTTCCTTTCTCTCTCTCTCTCTCTCTCTCTCTCTCTCTCTCTTTCTTTCTTTCTTCTTTCTTTCTTTCTTTTCTCTCTTTATAAATCCTCTGACCTAGTTCCATCGCCTGGATTGCGTAAACGGGTGAAAATTCGCCAAGACTTCCACCAGAACACGTGTGTTGGCTCATGCCTGACGGGCGTGCGTCCAATATCGGCGGCTTTCCAGCTCCTCTGAGCTGGCCTAATCCTGGCTCCCCCGAGTCATAGGTGGACGGTTCTAGGGCCACCGGATCCATTCGGGGTCCCCGGAAGCCTCTACCTTTGGTCAGAACGGATGTTTGGGCAGCCAGCCCAGCTCTGAGGTCGGCCTTGGGCGCGGAGAGAAAGACAGTCCATCCGGCCGGCGTGGCTCCGTGGTTGAGCATCGACCTGTGAACCAGGAGGTCCCGGGTTCGATTCCCGGTCAAGGGCACATGCCCGGGTTGCAGGCTCGGCCCCCAGTAGGGGGCGTGCAGGAGGCGGCCGGTGCATGATTCTCTCTCATCATGGATGTTTCTCTCTCTCTCTTTCTCCATCTCTCTCTCTTCCGTCTTCTCTGAAACCAATAATATATATACTAGAGGCCCAGTGCACGAATTTGTGCACAGATGGGGTTTGGCCAGCCTGGCCCCAATCGAGGCGGATTGGGGCTGGAATCGTCAGGAGGAGGAGATGGCAGGAGGTTGGTCGGCCGGCCTGAGTCAATCAGGACCAGGATGGATGGGGGGAGGGGTCGCTGGTGAATGACCTACGAGCACCACCCCCGATTGGGGTGGGGGGGCCTATGGGGGCAGGGCCAGCCATGGGGAGGGGCTGTGAGCAGTGGGTCAGCCAGTCATGCTCATGATTGGGGTCAGGAGGCCGATGGGGGGCCAGAGGCTGGGGGAGGCGCCGTGGGAGGTTGGGTGGCCAGTCCCATCCCCGATTGGTTTGAGGGGGGCCAGTTGGGGGTGGAGCTGGCTGGGGGGAGGGGCTGCAGGAGGTTGGCCGGCTGGCCACACCCCTTGTTCGGACCAGTTCGCTGGCCACAGTGGGCGTCATAGGGACCCGTCATTCGGGTTGTTACTGCGTCCTGGTTACTGGTTTTTTGTATGTATAGATACACGTGTCTGTACACATATATAGGGTGTCCCAAAATTCACGCAAGAAGTAATTTTGATAGAAAACCCAGGTTTATACTTAAAAATTGTAAGTTTTTTATTGATTCATAAAGGACACAGTCTAGGGTTATGTGTGGAACAGCACATCGGGGCAATGGCCTCCACGGCTTTGCTGGCACAGACGCCAAGCCGCGGTCCTCATGGGTCTTCCTTGTCCCTGCTCCTGGGCCGTCATTGGTACTTGGTGATGCTGATCGAATCGAAGGGATTGACATCCAAGGGCAACAGATATTAGAATCTGATTCAATCAACCGAGTCAAATCAGGCTTTTATTTTTGTTCTTGTTGTTGTTAATGCTCACGCAGAATTCAAATCTTGCGTGAATTTTGGGACACCCTTTATATAGAGAGATATAGATATAGATATAGATATAGATATAGATATAGATATAGATGATATAGATATAGATATAGATGATATAGATATAGATATAGATATAGATATAGATATAGATGATATAGATATAGATATAGATGATATAGATATAGATATAGATGATATAGATATAGATGATATAGATATAGATATAGATATAGATGATATAGATATGGATACAGATATAGATATAGATATAAATATAGATATATAGATGATATAGATATAGATATAGATATAGATACAGATGATATAGATATAGATATAGATGATATAGATATAGATATAGATATAGATATAGATATAGATATAGATGATATAGATATAGATATAGATATAGATGATATAGATATGGATATAGATATAGATATAGATATAGATATAGATATAGATATAGATATAGATATAGATATAGATATAGATATAGATGGCACCATCTCTCCCCACTGATACCGGCAGCAAATATTCTAGCAGCCGATGGCCACAACCTTCATCTCGGACTGACTTGCTTGGTGTGCACAACCGGAAATATCTCGCTTTCGGAGAACAAGAAAAATAGGTTTATTGGCGCGATGCTGATGCATTCAGTGCCTGGTGAGTTTGTGTTCAAGAAAAAAAACGTTAATTTTTATTTACATGTCCTAGTATTTTGTGTGAGCAATGACTCCTGGACTTCAGCTGTTCGCATCCAGCGCGTCTCCATCCCAGCGATGGCGAACCTATGACACGCGTGTCAGCGGTGACACGAGGACTCATTCTTTCGGTTGATTTCTCTTTGTTCAATGGCATTTAAATATATGAAATAAATATCAAAAATATAAGTCTTTGTTTGACTCTGGTTGCAAAGATCAAAAAAATTGCTACAGGTGACACGGCACCAGCGTGAAGTTAGGGTTTTTCAAAATGCGGGCACGCCGAGCTCAAAAGGTTATTGTGTCTTAAATATTAATGTTTAATTGTTTTCTTTCAATATCGCCGTCGCTGCTCTATCGGAATAAACCTGCGTTGCTATGGAAACGGGAGCTTGTGTTGGTCTGCTCACCCGCCTGCCTGATCGCCCCTAACTGCTCACCTGCCTGCCTGATCGCCCCTAACCACTCACCTGCCTGCCTGATCACCCCTAACTGCTCACCTGCCTGCCTGATCGCCCCTAACCACTTGCCTGCCTGTCTGATCACCCCTAACTGCTCACCTGCCTGCCTGATCGCCCCTAACCACTCGCCTGCCTG
>JAWQEE010014125.1:5697382-5711249 GCA_038630795.1 Myotis findleyi | reverse complement strand
CCTCCTCCTCCTCCTCCTCCTCCTCCTCCATCTCCTCCTCCTCCTCTTCCTCCTCCTCCATCTCCTCCTCCTCCTCCTCCTCCTCCATCTCCTCCTCCTCTTCTTCCTCCTCCTCCTCCTCTTCCTCCTTTTACTTCATCTCTGTGTGCATTCATCCCCACCCAAGGATATTTTCCCATGGATCTTCTGAGAGAGAGCGGAAGAGAGACGGAAAGACAGAGAGAAACATCGATGTGAGAGACACACATCGATGGCTTGCCTACGGCACACGCCCCGACCAGAGTGCAGGCCGGGGAGGAGCCTGCAACCCAGGAATGTGCCCTTGACTGGAATCGAACCCGGGACCCTTTGGTCTGCAGGCCGACGCTCTATCCCCTGAACCCAGCCCACCAGAGCGGAAGTCATGGTTTTGATTCCCAGTCAAGGGCACATGCCCAGGTTATGGGTTCGACCTCCAGTAGGGGGTGTGCAGGAAGTAGTTGATCAATGATGATTCTCTCTCATCATTGATGTTTCTCTCTCTCCCTTCCTCTCTCTAAAATCAATAGATCGATATATATATCTCTATATATCTATAGATATATATAAATATATAGATATATATCCTAGAGGCCTGGTGCATGAAATTCGTGCACAGGGTGGGGGAGGGGGTGTCCCCTCAGTCCAGCCTCCACCCTCTCCAATTCAGGACCCCTCGGGGGATGTCCGACTGCTGGTTTAGGCCCCACACCAGCCTGGTCGCCCCTTGCAGCCTGCTGTTCAGTTGCTTGGTCGTCCCTCACTAACCCCCCTGCAGGCCTGGTCGCCCCACGCTGCCTGCTGTTGGGGGTCATCCATCCGTTTGTTTGGTCGTGATGGCCCCTGGCTTTTCTTCTTTTTATATATATTTTAATGTGAAATGCGGTCTAAGCCATCAGTCCTGTTACTGTGTGTGTATGTGCCCATGTAGCCAGTGCAGATTTTATTTTAATGCTCAAATCAGGGAAAAATGCTGCCATCATAGAGAGAACGAATGGAAGTTACCCTCATAAACAGATGAAGTTCCCTCTGGCCAGGGGTGGGGAGCGATGTTTTAGACACAGTTTTTACTCTTTTTTTCTTTTTTTTAAAATATATTTTTATTGATTTTAGAGAGGAAAAGAGAAGGAGAGAGAGATAGAAGCATCCATGATGAGAGAGAATCACGGATCGGCTGCCTCCTGCACGCCCCCTACTGGGGATCAAGCCCACAACCCAGGCATGTGCCCTTGACCAGATTCGAACCCGGGACCCTTTATTCCACAGTCTGACGCTCTATCCACTGAGCCAGATGAGCTAGCGTGAGTGATCAATTCTTTTAGATTAAAATGATTAAAACGTAAAATAAACAAATAAATAAAACAAAACCCAGGTTCCTAGCCCCGATGGCAATCGGAATGAAATGAGCCGCTGCGAGCCATGGCTGTGCCCACGCACCCCTGGGCGTTCCAACATCTGCGTGTTTAAACGTTCTCCGTGTGTCCCCCGGGCCAGGCGCCTCTCGCTCATTAAACACACGTGGGTTGTTTAATTACCCCGAACGAGAAAGATAATTAGTCAGATGTCACCGTTGATGATTTACAGGGAGAGCGATACGGGTAGAATGATTTCAGTGTGGCCCCGGGTGGCATTCTTTCGTATTCCCTGCTGCCTCAGGCGCGCCAACGCCACCTCCACACACGTCCCCACAGCCCTGGCTGGTGTGGCTCAGTGGATAGAGCATGGGCCTGCGGACGGAAGGGTCCTGGGTTCGATTTCCGGTCAAGGGCACATGCCCGGGTTGCAGGCATGATCCCCAGGAGAGGGCGTGCAGGAGGCAGCCGATCCATGATTCTCTCTCATCATTGATATTTTCTTTTTTTTTAATATATCTTTATTGATTTCAGAGAGGAAGGGAGAGGGAAAAAGAGATAGAAACATCAATGATGAGAGAGAATCATGGATTGGAGGCCTCCTGCACATCCCCCACTGGGGATAAAGCCCGAAACCCAGGCATGTGCCCTTGGCTGGAATGAACCTGGGACACTTCAGTCTGCAGGGTGACGCTCTATCCACTGAACCAAACCAGCTAGGGCGTCATTGATATTTTCTATCTCTCTCCCTCTCCCCCTCGCTCTCTGAAATCAATAAAAATATATTTTTAAAAAATCAATGGGGCCCTAACCTGTTTGGCTCAGTGGACAGAGCGTCGGCCTGTGGACTGAAGGGTCCCAGGTTCAATTCTGGACAAGGGCATGTAGCTTGGTTGCGGGCACATCCCCAGTAGGGGGTGTGCAGGAGGCAGCTGATCGATGTTTCTCTCTCATCGATGTTTCTAACTCCCTATCCCTCTCCCTTCCTCTCTGTAAAAAATCAATAAAATATATTTTTTAAAAAAAATCAATGGGAAAAATATTCTAGGTTCAACGAGAGAGAGAAAGAGAGAGAGAGACAGACAGAGAACCTATGTGGGGCTGGCCCGACAGGCACTCTAGCTAATAAAGACCAGACATCCTTGTGTGAAAAACGGATGTCCCTCTGGAACCAGCGCGCACGGGAAGCCAGACCTGTGCGCCTTCATCCTGTCCAAGGACGGGCCCCAATGGGACCGTCTCCATCCGCGAAAGGAGAGGCGCGCAGGAGCGCGATGGTGGGTGGATGGATGGCGCGCAGGAGTGCAATGGTGGGTGGATGGATAGCGCACAGGAGCGCGATGGTGGGTGGATGGATGGCGCGCAGGAGTGCAATGGTGGGTGGATGGATAGCGCACAGGAGCGCAATGGTGGATGGATGGATGGCAAGCAGGAGCGCGATGGTGGGTGGATGGATGGCCCGCCAGGGAACAGGGGGCCAGGGGGCCAGGGGGCCAGGGGCGCACGTACCTGAAGAAAGTGTCGATCATCTGCTTGGAGGGCAGCCTCCACAGGATGCGCGGCCAGGGGTCCCCCGAGGCGCTGCAGTCCAGCCGGAGCGTCCCCCCGTAGTGCACGTTGGTCCTCTGCGGGGAGGTGCCCGTGATGCGCGCGTTGGCCGCCGCCGCGCGCTGCACCGTCAGCTCCACCGTCCTGCGCGCCGAGCCCACCAGGTTGGCGGCTACGCACTCGTAGCGCCCGCTGTCCTTGGGCGCCAGGTTGCGGATGTAGAGGGTCCCGTTGGGGAAGACGAAGAGGTTCCCGCGGAGGAACTGCGAGGGGCGGATGTGGGTGCCGTCCCGGAGCACCCAGCGCACGGAGGGCGGGGGCGCGGCCTTGGCGCTGCAGTGGATGTGGACGCTGAGCCCCGGGGGCAGCGAGATGTTCTCCCACTTTTCCTGGTGGATCACGGGGGGCAGGGCGGCCACGTGCAGGCGGATGGCCAAGCTGTCCGCGCCCGCCGCGTTGCTGGCGACGCACTTGTACACGCCGCGGTCGGCAAAGGAGGCCTCTTTGATGGAGAGGGTGCGGTTCTCGTGCAGCGTGACCCGGCCCTCCACGGGGGACACGGCGTGCCACACCCTGCGGTCCGGGAAGACCCAGGAGATCTGGGGCGCGGGGGTGCCCCTGGCCAGGCACTCCATGGCGATGGTGTCGCCCAGGTAGACGGTGACGTCCTGGTAGTGCGAGGCGAGGATCTGGGGCTGCTGGACCGACACGGACAGCAGGACCGCGCGCCGGTCCACGCCGTGCAGGTTCTGGGCGGTGCACACGTACTGGCCGCGGTCCTGGACTTGGACCTGGCGGATGACGAAGGTTCCGTTTTTCAGGACCTCGAAGCGCTGGATGCGGGTGTTGGGCGTCATGAGGGCGCCTGGGAGGCAAACACCAGGGACTGTTAGAATCCAGAGAAACGACCCTCTTTTTTAAAAAAATATATATATATATTTATTGAATACAGAGAGGAAGGGAGAGAGAGAGAGAAACATCCATGAGGAGAGAGAATCATGGATCAGCTGCCTCCTGCACGCCCCCTACTGGGGATGGAGCCCATAACCGGGGCATGTGGCCTGACGGGGAATCGAACCGTGACCTCCTGGTTCATGGGCCGATGCTCAACCACTGAGCCACACCAGCTGAGCTCTTAAAAAATATATAAATATATATATATTGATTTCAGAGAGAGAAAGGGAGAGAGAGAGAAACATCCATGATGAGAGAGAATCATGGATTGGCCGCCTCCTGCACACCCACCACTGGGGATGGAGCCCACAACCCAGGCATGTTCCCTTGACCAGGAATTGAACCATGACCTCCTGGTTCATAGGTCGACGCTCAACCACTGAGCCACACCGGCCGGGCTGCCCCAGCACCGTCTGAAAAGGATCCCAGATATGCCCAGTTTTCACCCAAGAAAGTAGGCGATTCCTCTAAGCTCCCATAAATGGCCTGAAACTTTTTTTATAGTCATTGAGAACGACTATGCTAATATGGTTCATGTGTGTGTGTGTAAAATGCTAGTACATATCCAAGAGGATATAAATACTAGAGGCCCGGAGCATGAAATTCGTGCGCAGGGCGGTGGGGGTCCCCTCAGCCCAGCCTGCACGTTCTCCAATCCGGGACCCCTCGGGGGATGTCCGACTGCTGGCTTAGGCCCGATCCATTGGACCCAGTGACCCCACTTCTAGGGATATATCCCCAGAAACCAGAAACACCGATCAGAAAGGATATATGCACCCCTGTGTTCATAGCAGCGTCATTGACAATTGCTAAGATCTGGAAGCAGTACGAGTGCCCATCCGTAGACGAGTGGATTAAAATGCTGTGAGAGCCGGGCCTGTGGCTCAGTGGTTGAGCATCGACCTAAGCACCAGGAGGTCACAGTTCGCTTCCGGTCAAGGGCACATGCGCGGGTTGCGGGCTCCATCCCCAGTAGGGGGCGTGCTGGAGGCAGCCGATCCGTGATTCTCTCTCATCATGGATGTTCCTCTCTCTTGCTCTCTCTCTCTCTCTCTCTCTCTTCCTCTCCCTGAAATCAATAAAAATATTCTTAAAAATTGAGTAGTGAAAAGAAGAAAAAATATGAGCAAGGAAAGGGAAGAGGAAAATTAGATATACGAACAAAACAACTGAGACGAAGATAGTAATAAAATCACTGGTCTCTCTCTCTCTCTCTCTCTCTCCCTTTCTTTTAGAACGAAAATCCCATGGCGTCCCCATTTGCTAATTCCAGCAAACATTCCTCAGGGGGGAAAAAAAAATCATTACGAAACGTTCGACATCAAAGGCTGAGCTGATCAAAGAAGTCGACCTGTGAACCAGATGGTCAGGGTTCGATTCCCAGTCAGCGGCTCTTAGCGCCTAATGTTTGGGAGCTACCAACACTGCTGAGACCCACTGGACCAAGGATGGTATGAGGTTCCCCCCAAGATTCGATCAGCTGTCTTATCGAAAGAGAGACCCACCCAGCTGGCATGGCTCGGTGGTTGAGCATCGACATATGAACCAGAAAGTCACAGTTCTATTCCTGGTCAGGACACATGCCTGGGTTGCGGGCTCCATCCCCAGTAGGGGGCGTGCAGGAGGCAGCTGATCCATGATTCTTTCTCATCATGGATGTTTCTCTCTCTCTCTCTCTCTCTCTCTCTGCCTTCCTCTCTGAAATCAATCAATCCATCTATATATATAAAAGCCTAATATGCAGTGTCCCCTCAGGAGTTTGATTGCTCGCTATGACATGCACTGACCACCAGGGGGCGGTGCAGAACGTAGGAATGCCCCAGCCAGCTGCAGGCAGCCGGCAGCCAGCCAGGTCTAGGGACCTGTCCTGTGCATGGATTTCATGCACCGGGCTGCTAGTCTCTCTATATAAAAGGCTAAGCAACCGTCCAACTGAACAACTGTCTGACCGGTAGCTACGACATGCACTGACCACCAGGGGGCAGACGCTCTGACCGGTAGCTATGAGCTATGATGCACACTGACCACCAGGAGGCGGATGCTCTGAACAGAAGCTATGACGTACACTGACCACCAGGGGGCAGACGCTCCGACCGGTAGCTATGACGTGCACTGACCACCAGGGGGCAGACGCTCCGACCGGTAGCTATGACGTGCACTGACCACCANATGATGTGCACTGACCACCAGGGGGCAGACGTTCAGACTGGTAGCTATGATGCGCACTGAACACCAGGGGGCAGACGCTCAACACAGGAGCTGCTGACAGAGGAGGGAGCCCGATTCAGGGGTGCGTCACCTGAGAACCGCCCACTCGCAATCCGGGACCCCTCGGGGGATGTCGGGGAGCTGGATTCGGCCCGATCCCCGCAAGCCAGGCCGCGGGACCCCACCGGTGCACGAATCCATGCACCGGGCCTCTAGTAAGATTTTTTGTAAAAAATGCAGCCGCTTCCACGCCCTACCTGTAGAAACCTTGGTCCAGGTAACGAAAGGCTGGGGCTTCCCCGTGGCCTCGCACGGGATCGCGACATCGGTCTCCGCCGTGACGGTCACGGTCTGGGGGGACCTGGTGACGATCTGCGGCTTCTCTCCAAGGGTCCAGAATTTGGACGCCGGCGGTCCCCCCGCGGAGAAGAGCTTGGAGCCGCCCGGATGGAAGCTTCCGGAAGGCGGGCCCGGGGAGGTCACGAAGGGGATGGCGTTCCGGGTGGGGTAGACCACGGGGATGTTCTGGATGTGGGTGGAGATTGGGGACACGGTCCTGGGACGGGGCAGTGACGGGGGGGCGGGCGGGCCAAAGTCCACGTGGGTGATGGTTTGAGTGTGGATCCGATTGTAGGCACCCGGGTTGACGGCTCTGTCTCTCAGCCCTGGGGCAGGAGAGGTGGGGGGCTGGGTCTTGGGGGTGACGCCCAACTGTGGGAAAGAGAAGGTCCGGTTGATGGAGAAGAAGGGGAATCTCCCGTCGAAATGATGAGGGATCCGTGCGTTGGGCGGCCGGCCCGCGGGGTCTCTCAGATCCGGGATGCTGTTGTGCCCAAACACTCTGGAGTGGCCGTGGAACCGGTCGGTCCCACGGTCCGTGGCCTTGTGAGGCGTGGCCGTGCGCCACGGGCCCACGGTGGCCGGGCTGGAGGACGTGGTGGTCGTCCAGGGATTGTTGTCCGACAAAGCCCTCGAGGGGTAGGCGGTGATGCCCGGCTGGTTGGTCCCGGGACGAGGGGGCTGGAACGTCGCGAGGTATCTGAAGGGGCTCTGGGTGGTCCCGTGGGGTGGCCTCGTGGTCCCTCTCGGGGGGGCTCTGGCCGGTTGGTGGAGAATTTGGACTCTCCCGCCCGGGTGGTGGTGGTGACCATCGGGGCCGCGTAGAACCATGTCCTTCATCTTCTCGTGTTTTGGGGTGACGTGAAATGGGTCCCTCTTGGGCGAGGGGGTGGACAATTCATTTCCCCGCCACCACGGGTGCTGGGTCACCTCCTCCTTCTTCGCGGGGGCAGTTTGGGGTTCCGGGCCCCCCACGGAATTGAGGGAGACGCGGTCCTTGGAACCCGTTGACGTTGGAGGTGGCGGGCTTGAGGTGAGATGGGCGGGCTCGGTGGTGGTGGTTGGTTCCGGAGCCAGGAGACTCGTGGGTGCCAACGGGGTCGCTGACTCCCCCACGGGGGCCGGAGTGAGGACAGGGTCCTGGGGTCGCGTTTCGGGACGGACGGGAGCCGGGGTGGTTTCGTGAGGATCCCGGCCACGGATGGTGGATCCGGCCTGACGTGAAGTCGCCTCTACATCTGCGCTCCGAGTAGTGGAAGCAACAACATCTTCCCGTGTAGAGAGCACCAGCGAAGGGGGGATATCAGAGGGGAGAACCAGGTCCCCCGACTCTTGGGAAAAGGATGAGGGGTGCGTGAGGGTCTCCAAAGAGGGGGGCACGGGGGTGTCTGTCTGCGGACCCCCAGGCGGGGCTGTCCTCGGTGGAGTCCAGCTCTCCGTTCCTGGGACGCTGGAAGGACGGGATTCCTTCTTAATTTCTCCCACGGTGGGGACCTCGAAACCAGAAGGTGATGTGACATCAATGATGGACTCACTTATGTTGTCATGGATGTTGTAGATACTTGAATCTTCCATTTCCTTTCCATCCGATACGGGCGTATCTGTGGCTGGCGTTGTCTCTTGGGTTGCGTCGCGAGATACGTGCATCTTGGGGGTGGTGGTCCTATATTCTGCCGCCCTAGTGGTCTCAGGGGGGTCCCCAATTCTCTGGGAGACGGTTGTAGATACCAGGGCCGTTAACGGACGGGGAGTGGTAACATCTGTGGGCTGGGTTGTCCAGGCCATGGGGCTCGCTGTCGAGGTGCCATATCGGTGTTTGTTTGGCCTCCTACCATGCTTCCTCCGTGGGGTCCCCTTGGTTACGGGGTCCCCCTGTTTGGGGATCCCAACCGTACTCTCCCCCCAAGAGGTAGGAACCAGGGAACCATCCACTCGCCCGGGGGTCTTGGCTCCGGGTACCTGAGCGGGTCCAGCCGAGATGGTCCCCGTGGGGGCGGACGTCGAGGGCGGGGTTGGCTTATGCCGGTGCCGGAATCTGTGGGGCCTCGGCCTCTTCCTCCCGTGGGGCCTTTTGTGGGAAGGGGGAGCGGTGGTGGGCGCGGATGGCCAGGTGACCTCTGGGGTGGGCGCGATGGTACCCACGGCGACGGTGCCCTCGTCAACTAGAGAGGCAAGCGACGCGGTCGATGCGACAGACTCAACGCCCTGACGCTTCCTCTCGGATCCACGGGAGCTTGTGGGCACTGTCTCCGACGTGTCTCCTTCCGGAAGCTTCTGAGGGTTCTCCTCTCTGCCCTTTGTGATCCAGGGGCTGCCTTGAGGGCTGAAACCATGGCTCACGAACTGGGGGACGTCCGTTTCTTCCTCTTTGTGTCCTCGTGTTGCGAGATCGCCGGATCGCTCTGCTGTCCCGGACTCAACCACGGACAAGGTGGGCGTTGGAGTGTCAAGCCTGGACGCCTGTCCTTCCGTCTTATCCTCATGCAATTCTGGGTCCACGGATGGCGTGAGGTCCGATTCGGCCCAGGAGGTGGCCACCGAGGGAGACGTATTCTCAGGGGATGTAGGCTCCGGCATGGGCCCAGTGTCTACGGTAGACCAGTCGTCCGTGGCGATGTTGGGGCCAACATCTACGGTAGACCAGTTGTCCGTGGCGATGTTGGTTCCGACGCCTACGGTAGACCAGTTGTCCGTCATGACGTGATCACCGGTGGACTCCTCGTAGGCCGGGTCCAGGATCTGTGGCGTCGACGATTCGTAAGGGACATCCGACCTCCCTGTCGTGGCCACGGTCCACTGAGAGTCCACGGCCATCTGAGGTCGACCCCGGGTCTTTGCAGAAAACTCATCGCCACCGTTGTCGGATTCTTGCAGATGGGAGCCGGCCGCGTTGGCTTCAGCCGTGAGGACGCCAGCCTGGCCTCGGTCGGGCCTCCTCCCGGCGGCGGAGGAAGCAGTCCTGGAAACGGGCTCTTCTTCCCCAAATGACAGAGTGTCCGCCGAGAATTCCTCAGCACTGGCTGTCGTCTGGGCCGTTTCCGCTGGGGACACGGAGGGAGGAGACGCGACGGGCGGGACGGGCGCTGCGTCTCCGCTCTCGGACGGCGCGGTGGCGGTCTCCACGGCGGCCTCGGGCCCTCCCGTGCCCTTGGGGACGTTCCTCCCGCGGACTCGGGCTAAGATATCCGCCCAGTGGTCCGGGTTGATCTGCTTGCTGGCCATGTTGACCCTCCGTCGGGACTCGAAGGCCCTGCGGCCCTCGGCGACGTTGGCCTCGGGGTCCCTCTCGGCGTGCTTCCAGGGTTTCGGCTTCCTTCGCCCCTTCTTGGTTTTGGGGTCCTCCCTTGGGTGGACGAACACCTTCCGGTCCTTTGGATGCAGGACTCTGCTCGATGTCGGGGTATCGTCCCCGCCGACGCCCGAGCCCCCTTCATCCTCGACGACATCCCCTCTGGGCCTGGCCAGGGCCTTCCCACCCGGGCGTCGGCCCCTCTTGGAGGCCCTTCCCGACCCTTTCCTGCTCACGGTGACCCCCACCATGAACTGGTCGGCCCCTTGCTGGTTGACCGCGACACATCGGTAGTAGCCTCCGTCGCCGACGCGGACCTCGGGGATGGACAGCGTCCCGTTGGGCAAGACGTAGGCGTGGGAGGTGTTG
This sequence comes from Myotis findleyi, assembly GCA_038630795.1. NCBI lineage: Eukaryota > Metazoa > Chordata > Mammalia > Chiroptera > Vespertilionidae > Myotis > Myotis findleyi. The sequence continues at coordinate 5,701,172 of JAWQEE010014125.1, read as the reverse complement.
GCCAACTCGTTGACGATCCTCTGGTTGGGAAGAATCCAGCTCAGCTGGGCCTCGGGGACGGCCAGCGCCTGGCAAGGCAGCGCCAGGGGCTCCCCGGGGTTCTTGGCGACGGTCACCGCGTGTCCCTCCGTGGGCCGCACGGCGCGAGGCTGCACGAGGACCCGGTACGCCAGGCGGTCTGTCTCGTCCGTCACCCGGGCCACGCACTGGTAGACGCCCGAGTCAGCCCGCTCCGCCGATTTTATCCTCAGCCAGCCGCTCGTCAGGATGGAGAACCTGGAGTCCGGGTCGTCCGTGGGCGCCTTCAGCACCGAGCCGTCGGGGAGCACCCAGGAGATGGAGGGGCTCTCGGACGCCTTCACGTTGCAGCTGAGCTGGCACGGAGACCCTTCGAGGACCGTCTGGGCCCTCCGCAGGTCTCGCCCGGGCTCGATCATGACCCAGCTGCGGCCGCGAGACCGCCCGGCGTCCTCGCCGGACACGGTGAAGGAGAACTGAGACCGGTAGGACAGTAGGACCTTCTTGGACGTGCTCCGACGGCGGTTGAGCTGCAGGTCGATGCGTGGCTGCAGGACCCAGGCGGGCCGGGCCAGGACGCGGGCCCGGACGCCCGTGTAGTAGAGAGCGTCGTCGTCGGGGTCCTGCCTGTACTGGTAGGTGTCTACTCCGGCGTCTGGGCCGGGCCCGGGCTCCCGGTGCAGCGTCACGGGCACCTCGCTGTAGTAGGCGATGAGCTTCCACAGCTTCTCGTAGTTCTCCCGCGTCATGGGGCACTCCAGGTCCAGGGCGACCGTGGCGTTGACGTCCAGGCCCTGGGACTCGGTCTGGTTCAGCTGGATCTGGCCCAGGCCCAACGGCCTCCTGATCTCGCAGGCCAGGCTCACCGTGTTGCCGTGCTCGTCCGTCATGTTCAGCGCGATGGCCCACGGTGGGGCCTGCGGGTCCGTCGCGGGGGGCAGCGGGCCGTCGGAGTCCTCGTCTTCGTCCTGCTCCTCCTCGGCGCTGCCGAGGGTCGCGTTGGGCCGCAGAGGGGACACGATGGACGGCCTCGCGCAGGGGATGCCCTCGAGGGTGTGGATCTCGCGTCCGCGCAACGCGGTGGGGCTGGAGCAGGTGGCGCAGAGCTGGCCGCCCTCGTAGGCCTTGTCTTTCTTGCATTTGAGGACTCCTGCGGCAGAGAAGCAGAGAGACGGGGTGTGAGTGAGGGGCAAAGGCTGGGTTGACGGCCGTCCCACCTGGCGTGCGTCTCTGTTAGGACCTAAGCCCTCACTCTCCCTGCCTCTGTGCCTTCCTGAAGAATGAAAGAAAGAAAAAGTACCCTCGAATGAGGATTAATAATAAAGGAGGCCTTGAATCTGTTGAGCACAGTGTGTAGGGACCATCCAGGTTGGTTTGTTTGCCCTAGACCGGTGGTCGGCAAACCGCGGCTCGCGAGCCACGTGCGGCTCTTTGGCCCCTGGAGCGTGGCTCTTCCGCGAAATACCACGTGCGGGCGCGCACGTAACAGTGCGAAGTTGACTTAAAACTTTATGAAGTTAATTTTAGGGAACGTTGTGGAGTGAGAGATGTAGTGTCGAGGATGGAGAACGGTATGTGGAGATGGTTGAGACATAGAGAGAGCATGAACGAAAGGAGACGGACGAAACAAGTCTACAAGACGCGTGCGGATGGGAGCGTTGGAAGGGGTCGGCCTCGGCGAACGTACCTCCATCAGATTGAGGGCGTTTTTAGCGAAGGCCAGCTTAGGAGTCCCCTAATTAAGTGAATCACAATGTACCTGCCTGTATAGTTTAAGTTTAAAAAATTGGGCTCTCAAAAGAAATTTCAATCCTTGTGCTGTTGATATTTGGCTCTGTTGACTGATGAGTTTGCCGACCACTGGTCTATATAATAAAATGACCAGAATGAGCATTTGACCAGCTGCTATGAGGTGCATTGACCACCACTCGGTCCCTCCCCTCCGGCCCACAGGCTGCGATCGCCGGACGGCGAATGGGGAACCGGGGTAGGTGGTGGTGGGGTGGGACTGGGGACTTGGTGAGCGGGAAGAAGGTAGCCCTGATTGCAGGCTAGGCCTCGGGACACTACCAGCACACGATTTCGTGCACTGGGCCTCTAGTTTTAATATATTTTTACTGTTGGTTTCAGAGAGGAAGGGAGAGGGAGAGAGATAGAAACATCCATGATGAGAGGGAATCATGGATCGGCCGCCTCCTGCACGCCCCCTACCGGGGATGGAGCCCGCAACCCGGGCATGTGCCATGACCGAGAATCGAACCGTGATCTCTAATGATTTCTAGAGAAAGTGGAAGGGAGGGCTTTACCCCCAGTAGTGGGCGTGCAGGAGGCAGCTGAGCCATGATTCTGTCTCATCATGGATATTTCCATCTCTCTCTTTCTCTCCCCCTTCCTCTCTGAAATCAATAAAAAGATATTTTAAAAAAACAAAAAAATAAAGAAATAAAAAAATATCCTTGGGTGAGGATTAACAATAAATAAATAAAGAAAAAGAAAGGAAGAATGAAAGAAAGAAAAAAATACCCTTGAATAAGGATTAATAATAAAGAAGTAAAGAAATAAAGAAAAACATATCCTCGAGTGAGTATTAACAATCTATAATAATAAAAGTGTAACATGCTAATTAGACCGGACATCCTTCCGGACGAAGCTGGGGCTGGGAGGGAAGCCTGGGTCCCAGGTGCCAGAGGGAAGCTGGTGCCGGCAGCTGGAGAAGGAAGGCCTACTCTTGCACAAATTTTGTGCATTGGGCCTCTAGTAAGTAAATCCTGTATAATAAAAGCCTAATAGGCTAAGTGTCTGGTCGTCTGGTTGGCCATTCAACCAATCAAAGTGTAATATGCTAATGATATGCTAAGGCCGCTCAACCACTCGCTATGACGAGCACTGACCACCAGGGGGCAGACACTCTGACCAGTAGGTGAGCTTGCTGCTGGGGTCCGGCCGATCGGGACTGAGCGAGATGGGCCGGACACGCCCTGGAGCCCTCCCTCCCGGGGTCCCTCCCCGGCTGGCCAACCTCCCGCGTCCCTCCCCGGCCCCGATCGTGCCCCGGTGGGGTCCCTCGGCCTGGCCTGTGCCCTCTCGCCATCCGGGACCCCTCAGGGGATGTCGGAGAGCCGGTTTCACCCCGATTCCCTGCAGGCCAGGCCGAGGGACCCCACTGGTGCATGAATTCGTGCACTGAGCCTCTAGGAAAGAAATAAAGAAAGAAAGAAAGAAAGAAAGAAGGAAAGAAAGAAAGAAAGAAGAGAGAAAGAAATAATGCATTGCAGGTGCACAAATTCGTGCACTGGGTCTTTAGTAAAGAAATGAAAATAAATGAAAAAAGAAGAAAGAAAGGAAGAAAGAAAAGAGAGAGAGAGAAAGAAAGAGAGAGAAAGAAATAATGCATTGCAGGTGCACAAATTCGTGCACTGGGTCTTTAGTAAAGAAATGAAAATAAATGAAGAAAGAAAAGAAAGAAGAAAGAAAGAATTGCAGGTGCACAAATTCATGCTCTGAATCCCTAGTAAAGAAATAAAGAAATGAAGAAAGAAGAAAGAAAGGAAGGAAAAAAGGAAGGAAAGAAGGAAGGAAGGAAGGAAGGAAGGAAGGAAAAGAGAGAAAAGAGAGAGAGAAAGAGAGAGAAAGAAAGAGAGAAAAATAATGCGTTGCAGGTGCATGAATTCGTGCACTGGGTCTCTAGTAAAGAAAGGAAGGAAGGAAGGAAGGAAGGAAGGAAGGAAGGAAGGACGGAAGGAAGGAAGGAAGGAAGGAAGGAAGGAAGGAA
>JAWQEE010014125.1:5581469-5613383 GCA_038630795.1 Myotis findleyi | reverse complement strand
ATATGGGCTGGGCTGACCCCTAGGGTGTGGGCTGGGCTGACCCCTAGGATATGGGCTGGGCTGACCCCTAGGGTATGGGCTGGGCTGACCCCTAGAATATGGGCTGGGCTGACCCCTAGGGTATGGGCCGGGCTGACCCCTAGGATATGGGCTGTGCTGACCCCTATGGGCTGGGCTGACCCCTAGGGTATGGGCTGGGCTGACCCCTAGGATATGGGCTGTGCTGACCCCTATGGGCTGGGCTGACCCCTAGGATATGGGCTGTGCTGACCCCTATGGGCTGGGCTGACCCTAGGGTATGGGCTGGGCTGACCCCTAGGATATGGGGTGGGCTGACCCCAGAGTGTGTCCTGACCTACAGGGTGTGGTCCCAGAGCTACTGGGAAATGGACCCAGCTCCCCAAGGCCCCGCAGACACCCCGTCTCCCACCCTCCCCCGTCTCTCAGCCTCTTCTGGGCTCAGATGGCCTCAGAGCAGCCAGGGACGCCCTGAGACGCCCGGTCCGACGGTGCAGGTCCATCCCGCGTCCGCCATAGACCGGTGGGCCTCGGGGTCCGAGGTGTTTGCTGGGTTCGGTGAGGAGGCCGAGGGCAGGGGCGCCCCTGGGGCGGTGGCCCTACCTTGAGCTTCCTCTGGGGGACGGCGTCCCAGTCCACCAGGCGGAACCAGCGATGCTTCTTCACGTCCTCGGCTCCGTTCTTTCAAAGGAAAACAGGGGCCAGGAGGGCACAGAATTTAACCACTTGGGAGAGAAAAGGTTCTAAGAAATTTCTTTGCCCAGCTGGTGTGGCTCAGTGGTGAGCGTCGACCGGTGAACCAGGAGGTCCCGGGTCCGATTCCCGGTCCAGGGCACAGGCCCGGGTTGGGGGCTCCGTCCCCAACCAGTAGGGGGCGTGCAGGAGGCAGCCGATCGATGTGTCTCTCTTTTTAAAAAAAAACATATTTTTAATGATTTCAGAGAGAGAGGGAGAGAGAGAGAGACATCGGTGATGAGAGAGAATCATGGACTGGCCGCCTCCCACACGCCCCCTACTGGGGATCGAGCCCGCAACCCGGGCCTGTGCCCTTGAGCGGGAATCGAACCCGGGACCCTTCAGTCCGCAGGCCGACGCTCTATCCACTGAGCCACACCGGCCGGGGCCTGTGTCCTGATTTTTAACATTTTCATTTTATTCCACCCACAGGAAAGGACGTTCTCGATCGTCACAACTGCAAAAAGAGAGAAATGCTGATGAATTGTTTCTATGTGTTTTTTTTTCTCATCCTACTGTGGTGACCACTCGCCATTCCCTTTGGGGGACAATGTTGTCCGTCCACATCTAAGTCCAACAGGAAAGATCTGTTGGGTGTCGCCTTGAGTGAGGTTAAGGGAGAGCAAGAAAGATGTGAAGTTGGCTCACAAGCCGTCCAAACTCTAGTACGGATCCTAAGGTATTATGATAGCTAGAGAGATGACAGATAGATAGACAGATAGATAGATAGACAGATAGATAGATAGACAGACAGATAGATAGATAGATAGATAGATATACACACAGAGAGACAGATAGAATAACAACAGATAACAGAAAAAGAGATGATTACCTGGATAAATAGAGAAAAACAGATATATGATAGATAGATAGATAGATAGATAGATAGATAGATGATAGATAGATAGAAAGACAGGTCAATAGATTGAAATATAGATGATAGATGGATAGACAGATATATATACACACAGAGAGAGAGACAGATAGAATAACAGATATAGAAAAAGAGATGAAATGTGGATAGACAGATAAAAATAGATAGATAGATAGATAGATAGATAGATGATAGACAGGTCAATAGATTGAAATATAGATGACAGATAGATGGATAGTTACATATACACATAGAGATACAGACAGAATAACAGATATAGAAAAAGAGATGATTACCTGGATAAATAGAGAAAAACAGATATATGATAGGTAGGTAGATAGATAGATAGATAGATAGATAGATAGATAAATAGATAGATAGTACATAGATGATAGACTGATAGAGATGAAGGATGACTAGATTAATGAATTGGGTGAGTGAATAGATAGATAGATAGATAGATAGATAGATAGATGATAGATGTGAGATGACAGACATGATAGATAGTAGATTGATAGATAGGTAGATAGATGATACATAGATGACAGACTGATAGAGATGAAGGATGACTAGATTAATGAATTGGGTGAGTGGGTGAATAGATAGATACATATAGATAGATAGATGATAGATAGATAGATAGATAGATAGATAGATAGAAAGATAATAGTAGGATTGATTGATAGATGATAGCTAGATAGAGATGAAGGATGTCTAGATTAACAAACTGGGTGAGTGGGTGAATAGATAGAAAGACAGGAAGATAGACAGACAGACAGATGATAGTAGATTGATTGATAGATGATAGATAGTAGATTGATTGATAGATGATAGCTAGATAGAGATGAAGGATGACAGATTAACAAATTGGGTGAGTGGGTGAATAGGTAGGTAGATAGATGATAGATGTTAGATGACAGACATATGATAGATTGATTGATTGATAGAAAGATAGATATAGAAGATTGATTGATAGCTAGATGATACATAGATGATAGAGATGAAGGATGACTAGATTAATGAATTGAGTGGGTGGGTGAATAGATAGATGGATGGATAGATAAATAGATAGATAGATAGATAGATAGATAGATAGATAGATAGACAGAGGTTAGATGAAGGACAGATGATAGATTGATAGATGATAGATGATAGATAGATAGATAGATGAATAGGTAGATAGATAGATAGATGATAGATGACAGATGGATGATAGTAGATTGATAGATAATAGAAAGATAGATTGATAGTAGATTGATTAATAGATAGATGATAGCTAGAGATGAAGGATGACTTAGATTAACGAATTGGGTGAGTGGGTGAATAGATACATAGATAGATAGATAGATGATAGATAGATAGGCAGATAGATAGTTGACCGATAACTAATCACTTATCGATCACCGCTGAGTCACTGGCTTGTACGGACACACGGGGAGACGGAGGCAGACTGAGGTGAATTTTGTGGACCCAGAAGCCGAGACGTGAACTCTGGCCGCGGATCCAACGGGACCCTGGACCCCCGTCTCTCTCTCCACATGGAAACGCTGGCGTCGAATGACGGAGACTCATCGTGAAAACCCCTCAACCCTCCGGGCCACACGCTCTCACCTTCATGTTGCCCAGGCGCCGGGTCCTGTCCACCACCAGCAGTTTCTTGATGAGGTCTCTGTCGGGAAGAAGAGGAAAAAATAATAAAAAATATACAGCCCGGCCGGCGTGGCTCAGTGGTGAGCGTCGACCTGGGAACCAGGAGGTCAGGTCTATCGATTCACCCACTCACCCAATCATTAATCTATTCATTCTGCATTTCTATCTAGCTATCATCTATCTATGAATCAATCTACTATCAATCTACCTATCTTTCTATTATCTATCAATCTACTATCATCTGTCATCTATCTATCTATCTATCTATCTATCTATCTATCTATCTATCTATCATCTATCTATCGATTCACCCACTTACCCAATTCATTAATCTATTCATCCAGCATTTCTATCTATCATCTATATATTAATCAATCTACTATCAATCTACTTATCTTTCTATTATCTAGCAATCTACTATCATCCATTTGTCATCTAATATCTATCTATCTATCTATCTATCTATCAATCTATCTATCTATCATCTATCTATCGATTCACCCACTCACCCAATTCATTAATCTATTCATCCAGCATTTCTATCTAGCTATCATCTATCTATTAATCAATCTACTATCAATCTACCTATCTTTCTATTATCTAGCAATCTACTATCATCCATCTGTCATCTAATATCTATCTATCTATCTTTCTATCTATCTATCTATCTATCTATCTATCATCTCTATCAGTCTGTCATCTATGTATCATCTATCTATGTACCTATCTATCAATCTACTATCTATCATGTCTGTCATCTCACATGTATCATCTATCTATCTATCTATCTATCTATCTATCTATCTATCTATCTATGTATCTATCTATCTATCTATCTATGTATCTATTCACCCACTCACCCAATTCGTTAATCTAATTCATCCTTCATTTCTATCTAGCTATCATCTATCTATTAATCAATCTACTGTCAATCTATCTAGTAGATCTAGCAATCTACTATCATCCGTCATCTATCTATCTATCTATCTATCTATCTATCTATCTATCTATCTATCATCTATCTATCATACATCTGTCATCTATCTATCTATCTATCTATCTATCTATCTATCTATCTATCATCTATCCATCCATCCATCCATACAACTATCTATCTATCTATCTATCTATCTATCTATCTATCTATCATCTATCCATCCATCCATCCATCCATCCATCCATCCATCCATCCATCCATACAGCTATCTATCTATCTATCCATCCATCCATCCATCCATCTATTCACCCACCCACTCAATTCATTAACCTAGTCATCCTTCATCTCTATCATCTATGTATCATCTAGCTATCAATCTCCTATATCTATCTTCGAATCCCGGTCAAGGGCACATGCCCGGGGTTGCGGGCTCGATCCCCAGTAGGGGGCGTGCAGGAGGCGGCCGGTCCATGATTCTCTTTCCTCATGGATGTTTCTCTCTCTCTCTCTCTCCCTCCCCCTTCCTCTCCGAAATCAATAAAAATATATTTAAAAGAATAAGAAGAGCCCTGGTCGGTGTGGTTCAGGGGTCAGAGCATCGGCCGACACACCAAAGGGTCTTGGGTTCGATTCCCGGTCAAGGGCACAGGTCCGGGTTGTAGGGCTCGATCCCCAGTGGGGGGCGTGCAGGAGGCAGCTGGTCCATGATTCTCTCTCATCATGGATGTTTCTCTCTCTCTCCTCTCTTTCTCTCTGAAATCAATAAAAATATATATATATTTAAATATATAAGAAAATATATTTTTTTAAAAATAGGTATTTTATTTAAATATATAAATAAAATATATTTTAAAAAAATAAAAGGAATGAGATACAAGAAATATCTTTAGGGGAGAAACGAGAATAAAAAAAAACACCCAAAAGACAGGTTAACTATCATGAAAACAGAATCCAAATAATGCTGACATTTCCCACTGAATAGAGCAACGGGCTCTCCTGCTCGAGAGATGCCTGGCGTTGGATTTTTGGGGGTTTTTTTGACGCTAAAAATAAAATAAACACGCCCCCCAGACAAGGAGGGAACCTTGGTACCCACTTGACGTTGAAATCCAAGTATCTCGGGAAGTCGATTTTGCCGGCGAGAATCTTCTGATAGATGCCAAAGGGGTTGTCGTCGAAGAACGGGGGGAAGCTGCCGGAAAGATGAACACGGGTTCTCCGGGGGCCGGGGGCTCGGGGACCAGCCGCCACGGTGAGGGGGGGAGGGCTGTGGCCGTGCCACGGAGAGAGACACGGGTTGTTTCATATGCAGCCTTTATTTTTATTTTTATTTTTTTTTGCTGGCTGAGCACCATCAGGGATTTTTCTCCTAAAAGGCGAAGCGTGAAGAATTCGGAACCTGCCACAGACGGAAGGCAGTGTGGCCCCCAAGATGCTAACACGGAGGCCGTGCAAAATTTCCTCACGCAAGATTTGAATTCTGCGTGAGCATTAACAACAACAATAAAAAATAAAAGCCTGATTTGACTCGGTTGATTGGATCAGATTCTAATATCTGTTGCCCTTGGATGTCAATCCCTTTGATTCGATCAGCATCACCAAGGACCAATGACGGCCCAGGAGCAGGGACAGGGAAGACCCATGAAGACGGCGGCTTGGCGTCTGTGCCAGCAAAGCCCTGGAGGCCATGGACCCGATGTGCTATTCCCATACATAAACCCTAGACCGTGTCCTTTATGAATCAATAAAAAATTTACAATTTTTAACTATAAACCTGTGTTTTCTATCAAAATTACTTCTTGCGTGAATTTTGGGACACCCTTTATCTATACTAGAGGCCCGGTGCACGAAATTCGTGCACTGGAGGTGGGGTGCGGGGGGGGGGCGGTCTCTCAGCCCAGCCTGCACCCTCTCCAATCTGGGACCCCTCGAGGGATGCCCGAGGGAGGCCTCGTCCCCCCGACCCCCAAATGCCCTCCCTTGACGGCCATCTTGTGAGGGCGTGAGGGTCAATTTGCATATCACCTCTTTATTATATGGGATATACTGGAGGCCCAGTGCACGAATTCGTGCACAGGTGGGATTCGGCTGGGCCCTGGTCGAACTCTCGGTTGAGGGAACAATTTGCCTATTAGCCTTGTATTATATAGGATATTTTTATTGAATCACTGATATATAGATATAGATATAGATATAGATATAGATATAGATAAAGATATAGATATAGATATAGATATAAATGATAGATAGATATAGATATAGATATAGATGTAGATGATATATAGATATAGATATAGAACAGAGAGACAGAAACATCCATGATGAGAGAGACGCACGGACCGGCTGCCTCCTGCACGCCCCCTACTGGGGATCGAGCCCACAACCCAGGAATGTGCCCTTGATCGGGAATTGAACCCGGGACCCTTCAGTCTGCAGGCCGACGCTCTATCCACTGAGCCACACCAGCTAGAGCAATGCCAATGTTCCTGAAGCAAAATGTTCCCAAGTCAAAATCTGAGGGTGACAAAGAACTTGAAGAATGAGGGGGCGAGCAGGAGGCAGCCGGTCCACGATTCTCTCTCATCTTTGGTGTTTCTGTGTCTCTCTCCCTCTCCCTTCCTCTCTGACATCAATAAACTAAAAAAAAAAAAGAATATTCCTGGTCAGAGTGTGTCAGTAGTAAGAGCATCCGCCTTTACACCGAAGGGTCTTGGGTTCGAGTCCAAGTCAGTGCGGCTCAGTGGTTGAGCGTCGACCTAGGAGCCAGGAGGTCAGGGTTCGAATCCCGGTCAAGGGCACATGCCCGGTTGTGGGCTCCGTCCCCACTAGGGGGCGTGCAGGAGGCAGCCGGTCCATGATCCTCTCTCATCACGGATGTTTCTCTCTCTCTCTCTCCTTCTGTCTCCCTCTCTGAGATCAATAAAAACATTTTTAAAAAACAAACAAACAAAAAAACCTCATAAAAACAAACCCATGAGCCCTGACTGGTGTGGCTCAGTGGATAGAGAGTCGGCCTGCGGACTGAAGGGTCCCGGGTTCGATTCCCGGTCAAGGGCATGGACCTTGGTTGCGGGCACATCCCCAATAGGGAGCGTGCAGGAGGCAGCTGATCGATGTTTCTCTCTCATCGATGTTTCTAACTCTCTGTCCCTCTCCCTTCCTCTCTGTAAAAAAATCAATAAAATATATATTAAAAAAACAAACATATAAAAACAACAAAAACCCCCATAAAAACAAACCCATGAACCTCCTTCTATTTAGAAATCACTGGGCTCCGGGATTCAATTATTATTGGGGCAATACTGCCCCCTAGTGGTCATTACGGGAGGAAATTGTGCCACAGGCCTCATATAAGACCCTGACCCATCCACGTGGGTGCGTTACAAACACAGTATGTGGTTCATGGATCAACCGTCGGCCTAATTGATGATTTTAAATGATCTCTTAGCCGGGACCTTCACGGGCTAAGGGTGTCAAGCACGGAATGTGGTTCCGTGCGATGTGCTAGGTCAGCGGTTCTCAACCTGTGGGTCGCGGCCCCTCTGGGGGTCGGACGGCCCTTTCACAGGGGTCGCCTGAGACCGTCGGAAAACACATCTATAATCACATATTGTTTTTGTGATTGATCCCTGTGCTTTCATGATGTTCCGTGTGTCACCATGAAAATCCGTCCTGCAGATCAGATGTTTCCATGACGATTCATCACAGCAGCCACATGACAGCGATGACGTAGCCACGAGAATAATGTTATGGTTGGGGGTACCCACAGCATGAGGAGCTGTATTCAAGGGTCGCGGCCTTAGGGAGGCTGAGAACCGCTGTGCTAGTAGCATTTGAGTCCACAGTAATGGAAAATTCTAAAAAACATAGAGGTAGGTAGCCCTGGCCAGCGTGGCTCAGTGGTTGAGCGTCGACCTATGAACCAGGAGGTCAGGGTTCGATTCCCGGCAAGGGCACAGGCCCGGGTTGCGGGCTCCATCCCCAGTCGGGGGCGTGCAGGAGGCAGCTGATCCATGGTTCTCTCTCCTCATGGATGTTTTTCTCTCCTCTCTCCCTCCCTCTCTCTCTCTCTCTCTCTCTCTCTCTCTCCCCCTCTCCCCTCCCCCCGAGCCTTCCTCTCTGAAATCAATAACATATATTTAATAAATAATTATTTTAAGGTCACGGTTCCCCAGGATTCAATTTTCGTCAGGCAACACCACCCCTAGTGGTCACTCCAGGAGGGAATCGAACTGCAGGCCTCTTAGCAACACTGCCCCCTAGTGGTCACTCCAGGAGGAAATCGAACTGCAGGCCTCTTAGCAACACCGCCCCCTAGTGGTCACTCCAGGAGGGAATCGGGCTGCAGGCCCCTTAGCAACACCGCCCCCTAGTGGTCATTCCAGGAGGAAATCGAACTGCAGGCCTCTTAGCAACACCGCCCCTAGTGGTCACTCCAGGAGGAAATTGAGCTGCAAACCTCTTAGCAACACCGCCCCCTAGTGGTCACTCCAGGAGGAAATCGAGCTGCAGGCCTCTTAGCAACACCGCCCCTAGTGGTCACTCCAGGAGGAAATTGAGCTGCAAACCTCTTAGCAACACTGCCCCCTAGTGGTCACTCCAGGAGGAAATCGAGCTGCAGGCCTCTTAGCAACACTGCCCCCTAGTGGTCATTCCAGGAGGGAATCGAACTGCAGGCCCCTTAGCAACACCGCCCCCTAGTGATCATTCCAGGAGGGAATCGAACTGCAAGCCTTTTAGCAACACTGCCCCCTAGTGGTCACTCCAGGAGGAAATCGGGCTGCAGGCCTCTTAGCAACACTGCCCCCTAGTGGTCACTCCAGGAGGAAATCGAGCTGCAGGCCTCCTAGCAACACTGCCCCCTAGTGGTCACTCCAGGAGGGAATCGAACTGCAGGCTCCTTAGCAACACCGTCCCCTAGTGGTCACTCCAGGAGGAAATTGGGCTGCAAGTCTCTTAGCAACACCGCCCCCTGGTGGTCACTCCAGGAGGAAATCGAGCTGCAAACCTCAGCAACACCGCCCCCTAGTGGTCACTCCAGGAGGGAATCGAACTGCAGGCCTCTTAGCAACACTGCCCCCTAGGGGTCACTCCAGGAGGGAATCGAACTGCAGGCCCCTTAGCAACACCGCCCCCTAGTGGTCACTCCAGGAGGAAATTGAGCTGCAAACCTCTTAGCAACACTGCCCCCTAGTGGTCACTCCAGGAGGAAATTGGGCTGCAAACCTCATAGCAACACTGCCCCCTAGTGGTCACTCCAGGAGGAAATTGGGCTGCAAACCTCATAGCAACACTGCCCCCTAGTGGTCACTCCAGGAGGAAATTGAGCTGCAAACCTCTTAGCAACTCCGCCCCCTAGTGGTCACTCCAGGAGGAAATTGAGCTGCAAACCTCTTAGCAACACCGCCCCCTAGTGGTCACTCCGGGAATAAATCGAACTGCAGGCCTCTTATAGGAAGCTGATCAATACGGTACCTATTTAGGGAAATGGCGGTGAGAATCGCACCCCGGAAATTTTCAGAGTGTCCCCGGGGCTAAGGGATCAGGCCAAGGGAGCAGGGGACGGGATGATCTGATTTTCCCAGAATCCCTTACTCACCCCGAAAGCATCTCGAAGATGAGGATGCCCAGCGCCCACCAGTCCACCGCGCGGCCGTGGCCCTTGCTCTGAATGACTTCGGGGGCCAGGTACTCGGGGGTCCCACAGAGCGTCCACGTCCTGGGGGGGGGGGGGAGAGGACGGAAGCATGAAAACTCAGGTGGGCTTGGCCAGGGGTGAGTCCATTGGTGATAAAGGTGTCCCAAAATTCACGCAAGAAGTAATTTTGATAGAAAACACAGGTTTATCATGAAAAATTGTAAATTTTCTATTGATTCATAAAGGACACAGTCTAGGGTTATGTGTGGAATAGCACATCGGGGTCCATGGCCTCCACGGCTTTGCTGGCACAGACTCCAAGCCGCGGTTTTCATGGGTCTTCCCTGTCCCTGCTCCTGGGCCGTCATTGGTACTTGGTGATGCTGATCCAATCGAAGGGATTGACATCCAAGGGCAACAGATATTAGAATCTGATTCCATAAACCCAGTCAAATCAGGCTTTTATTTTTTTTTTTTTTGTTGTTGTTAATGCTCACAAAAAATTCAAATTTTGCGTGAATTCTGGGACACGCTTTCTATTGGCTCACACCTGGAGCTCATCTCTCTATATAAACAAAGGCCTAAGCGACCGTGACGACCGAACATCTGGAATGACCGGTGGACCGGTCGCTATGACGTGCACTGACCACCAGGGGGCAGACGCTCAATGCAGGAGCCGATCCCTGGTGGTCAGTGCGTTCCCACAGCCAACCTCCCATGGCCCCTCCCCCTGAATCCCCATCAAGGGGGTCAGACAGGAAACCTCCCGTGGCCCCTCCCCCCAGCCGGCAGGCCCCCCAATGGCCCCCATCGAGGGGCCGGCTGGTCAACCTCCCACAGTCCCTACCCCCATCCAACTGGCCCCCTGATAGGCCTCGATCGCCGGCCAGGACAAGGGACCCCACCCGTGCATGAATTCGTGCACCGGGCCTCTCGCATAAAATAATAGTGAGCCCTGGCTGGTGTGGCTCAGTGGATAGAGTGTCGGCCTGTGGGCGGAAGGGTCCCGGGTTCGATTCCCGGTCAAGGGCACATGCCTGGGTTACAGGCTCGATCCCCAGTAGGGGGCGTGCAGGAGGCGGCCGATCCGTGATTCTCTCTCATCATGGGTGTTTCTATTTCTCTCTCCTTCTCCCTTCCTCTCTGAAATCAATAAATATATGTATATTTTTAAAATAGAAGCACTGATGATATATCTGACCACACCTGAAACTAATATAAAATAATAGTGAATGCCCACTGTCATTGAAAAAGGAAAAAACAAAATTTCATCGACATATGTGCACGTTTCAATATTATATGTATTTTTAATTTTTTTAAGTTAATATTTTTTTATTGATCTCAGAGGGGAAGGGAGAGGGAAAGAGATAGACACTTCAAGGACGAGAGAGAATCCTGGATCGGCTGCCTCCTGTACGCCCCCTACTGGGGATCTAACCCAGAACCCGGGCATGTGCCCTTGACTGGACTCGAACCCGCAACCCTTCAGTCCGCAGGCCGACGCTCTATGCCAGTGATGGCGAACCTTTTGAGCTCGGCGTGTCCGCATTTCGAAAAACCCTAACTTAACTCTGGTGCCGTGTCACATATAGAAATTTTTTGATCTTTGCAACCACAGTAAAACAAAGACTTATATTTCTGATATTTATTTTATATATTTAAATGCCATTGAACAAAGAGAAATCAACCAAAAAAATGAGTTCGTAGGTTCGCCATCACTGGTCTATGCGCTGAGCCAAACAAGCTAGGGCCATAGGGGAAATAATTTGCAAAAAAAAAAAAAAAAAAAAANTGCAAAAAAAAAAAAAAAAAAAGATAAAGAAAAATTAGCCTCTGGCGCCACCTAGTGGCCAGTTGGGTGAACAGCCAAGTTGGACCAACATCTAAAGTGAAGTTTTCTGGTTACATATTTGGTTATATTTTTTTTCCCCTTTTCCCCCCCAATTGGCCCCCCGCCCCGTTCCCTGTGCAGCCTCAGATGCCTTTATTTTTTCTCAACAAATAGGAGAAAACAGGTCCTTTCTTCTCCTTACGAAGGAATTTTTTTTATACCTAAAAGGAGCGGCAATCTTTTATTAAAATCTATAGACTTTTTGACGTTCCTGCTAACATCTCTATAAGTGATTGATGGTCTGCTCTCACGTCAATGGTCCTCTCTCTCTCTAAAAATCAATTAAAAATTAAACATAGTCCTGCTGGTGTGGCTCAGTGGGTAGAGCATCGGCCTGCGGACTGAAGGGTCCCGGGTTCGATTCCCGGTCAAGGACACCTGCCCGGGTTGCGGGCTCCATCCCCAGTAGGGGGCGTGAAGGAGGCAGCCGATCCATGATTCTCTCTCATCATGGGTGTTTCTCCCTCTCCCTTCCTCTCTGCAATCAATAAAAATATATTAAAAAAGAAATAAAGAATTAACAAGAATATATTCTTGGGGGAGGATTAGCAAGAAAGAAAGGAAAGAGACAGACAGAAAGAATGGTGACGCCCTGACTGGTGTGGCTCAGTGGATAGAGCGTCGGCCTGCGGACTGCAGGGTCCCGGGTTCGAATCTGGCCAAGGGCATGGACCTTGGTTGCGGGCACGTCCCCAGTGGGGGGTGTGCAGGAGGCAGCTGGTCGATGTTTCTCTCTCATCATCGATGTTTCTAACTCTCTGTCCCTCTCCCTTCCTCTCTGTAAAAAATCAATAAAATATATATTTTTAAAAAAATAAAGAATGGTGGGAGGTGAGGCTGTGGTTGACGGACTTGTTGTGACCATCATGTCCTCGCGTGTCCTCCCTCCATCATGAGGCCACACGCCTGGTCACGCCTGGTCACGCCTGGTCACGCTCACTGGCCGCCCAGCTTCTATCTGATAGAACAGCCAGACGCAGGCGGCCACAGGTAACTCTATCGGCCTTCGATACAGGGTGTCCGCTTGCACGTGGACGGGGAGGCGAGGGGAGGGGGGTCGGGAGGTGAGGGGCCTGGGCTGTATCCATTTCCCGTCTCTTCAGCAGCCTCAGGGGCCTGACACCTCGTTAGAGGAGAAAATTCCAACCAAAAAAGCCGCCGGCCCGGCCCGGCCAGTGTGGCTCAGTGGATAGAGCGTCGGCCTGTGAACCAGGAGGTCCTGGGTTCGAATCCCGCTCAAGGGCACAAGCCCGGGTTGTGGGCTCGATCCTCAGTAGGGGGCGTGCAGGAGGCGGCCGGTCCAGGATTCTCTCTCTCCCTATTTCTGTTTCTCTATTTCCCTTCTTCTTTTAAATCAATAAAAAATATATATATATTTTTAAAAGCCTCGAGCCCTGAACATTTTTGCTCATTGGATAGAGCCACAGCCCAGTATTGAAGGGTAAAGGGTTCGATTCCTGCTCGAGGGCACGTACCTGGGTTGCGGGTTCGAATCCGGCCCCGGTCAGGGCTCATGCAGGAGGCAAGCATTGGGTGTGTCTGTCTCACATTTCTCTCTCTCTCTCGCTCTCTCTCTCTCTCTCTCTAAAGAAAAAAAATCAGTGGAAAAATATATCCTGGGTTGAGGCTTAGTAACAACAACAAAAAGTATTTGATCTCCTGGGACGTGCAGGGAGCCGTAAATTGCGATAAAGAACTTAAAAATATATTCCTTCTTGGCTCTGGCCGGTGTGGCTCAGTGGATAGAGCCTCGGCCTGCGGACCGAAGGGTCCCGGGTTCGATTCCCGGTCAAGGGCACAGGCCCGGGTTGCAGGCTCTTTCTTTCTCTCCCTCTCCCTTCCTGTCTGAAATTAATAAGAAATATTTAAAAATAATAATAATAGCCGAAACCGGTTTGGCTCAGTGGATAGAGCGTCGGCCTGCGGACTGAAGGGTCCCGGGTTCAATTCCCGGTCAAGGGCACATGCCCGGGTTGTGGGCACATCCCCAGTGGGGGGCGTGCGGGAGGCAGCCGGTCCATGATTCTCTCTCATCACGGATGTTTCTCTCTCTCCCTCTGCCTTCCTTTCTGAAATCCATAAAAATATGTTTTTTTTTAAAAAAAAGTTTTCATTAAAAAAAAAAAAAGACAGAAAGAGAGAGAGAGAGAGAGAGAGAGATAGAGAAACATCCATGATGAGAGAGAATCATGGACCGGCTACCTCCCACACGCCCCCTACTGGGGATGGAGCCCACAACCGGGCATGTGCCGTTGACGGAGAATCGAACCCGGGACCCTTGAGTCCGCAGGCTGATGCTCTACCCACTGAGCCACACCAGCCAGAGCCCAGAAGGAATATATTTTTAAAAATCAGCCCTAACTGGTGTGGCTCAGAGGATAGAGCGTTGGCCCTTGGACCAAAGGGTCCTGGGTTCGAATCCTGGTCAAGGCATGTACCTCGGTTGTGGGCTCCATCCCCAGTGGGGGGGCGTGCAGGAGGCAGCTGATCGATGTTTCTCTCTCTCCCTCTCCCTTCCTCTCTGTAAAAAATCAATAAAATATATTTAAAAAACTCCCAGACACAGACAGGGCCCGGGGGCGGCCCCGGAGACACCAGGCCTCACCTGTCGACCAGCTTCTTGGCGAAGCCGAAGTCGGTGAGCTTGACGTGGCCGTCGCGGTCCAGCAGGATGTTCTCGGGCTTCAGGTCCCGGTACACGATCTCCCGCGAGTGCAGGTAGTCCAGGGCGCACACGATCTCCGCCGCGTAGAACAGCCCGGCCGCGTTGGAGAAGCGGCCCCGGTTGCGCAGGTAGCTGAACAGCTCGCCGCCCGGCACGAACTCCATCAGCATGTAGAGGAAGCGGTCGTCATGGCAGGTCCAGAACCTGCGGGGGAGGCCGGGGAGGGAGGGCTGGGCCGGAGGGGGCATCTGGACCGGACAGGTGTGCACGGAGGGGGCATCTGGACCAGACAGGTGTGCACGGAGGGGGCATTTGGACCGGACAGGTGTGCACAGGTGTGAGCACAGGTGTGAGCACAGATGGACATGGAGGTACACGTGTGGCCTTGAGGGTGTGGCTCAGTGGTTGAGCGTCGACCTAGGAACCAGGAGGTCCCGGGTTCGATTCCTGGTCAAGGGCACATGCCCGGGGTGCAGGCTCCAATGACCAGAAAAAAGACATTATTTCTAACAGAGCTTCCGGGAAAAATCTCGATTATTAAAACCCTGTAGCCCAGGTTGGTGTGGCATAGTGGACAGAGCGTCGGCCTGTGGACTGAAGGGTCCCGGGTTCAATTCCCGGTCAAGGGCACAGGCCAGGATTGTGGGCTCAATGCCCAGTAGGGGGTGTGCAGGAGGCAGCCGATCCATGATTCTCTCTCATCATGGATGTTTCTCTCTCTCTCTCTCTCTCTCGCGCGCGCTCTCCCTTCCTCTCTGAAATCAATCCTATATAATAAAAGCCCAGCGACCGTCACGGCATAACAACCAGAACGACCAACCAAGCAGTCGCTATGAGGTGCACTGACCACCTCTCGGTCCCTCCCTCCAGCCCGCAGCCTCCGATCGATCACCCGGCCAATGAGGAACCAGGGTGGGCGGAAGTGGCAGGACTGCGGACTGGGAAGCGGGCGGAAGACCGCCCTGACCGCAGGCTAGGCCTGGGTACCCTCTCGCGTCCGATTTGGTGCGCTGGGACTCCAGTAAGGATATATATATATATATATATATATATATTTATATATATATATTTTTTTAAACTATTATTTTATTGATTTTTTTTACAGAGAGGAAGAGAGAAGGATAGAGAGTTAGAAACATTGATGAGAGAGAAACATCGATCAGCTGCCTCCTGCACGCCCCCCACTGGAGATGTGTCCGCAACCAAGGTACATGCCCTTGACCGGAATCAAACCCGGGACCCTTCAGTCCGCAGGCCGACGCTCTATCCAAGGAGCCAAACCGGTTAGAACGAGTAAGGATATATTTTTTTAAAATAAGAGAGAAGAAGTCGCTGAAACAAGAACCCGGGATGGGAGAGGGGACGGACTCACAGCTTGACCAGGAAGGGGTGGCTGACTTCCTTGAGGACTGACTTCTCGTTGTGCACGTGCTGCTCCTGCTTCAGCCGGATGACGTCGGGGATGCTCATGACCTTGAGCGCGAAGAACTGCTTGCCCGTCTTCTGCCGGACGAGCTGTACACGCCCGAAGGTCCCTGTGCCTGCGGAGAAGGAGGAGAGGGGGCCGTATGGGCACTGGGACTGGACCAGGGGGTCGGACACTCAACAGTCGACAGGAGTCCGGCCGGCCGGGCTCAGGGGTGGAGAGTCGACCCAGGAACCAGGAGGTCAGGGTTCGATTCCCAGTCCAGGGCACCTGCCCGGGTTGTGGGCTCGATCCCCAGCAGGGGGCGTGCAGGAGGCAGCCAGTCCATGATTCTCTCTCATCATGGATGTTTTCTCTCTCTCTCTCCCTCTTTCTTCTTGCCTGAAATCAATAACAATACACTTTAAACAATACTCTACAAGCCCTGACCGGTGTGGCTCCGTGGATAGAGCATCGGCCTGTGGACTGAAGGGTCCCGGGTTCGATTCCCGGTCAAGGGCATGGACCTTGGTTGCGGGCATATCCCCAGTAGGGGGCGGGCAGGAGGCAGCCGATCGATGTTTCTCTCTCATCGATGTTTCTAACTCTCTATCCCTCTCCCTTCCTCTCTGTAAAAAATCAATAAACTATATATTTTAAAAAAATAAATAAATGAAAAGCCCCCCAGCTGTCAGGCCAATCTAGCGGCTCCCGGAGCCGGGGGTTGGGGACGAGAGCCAGGGCGAAGAGCCACGTGGCCGTGGCTCTGAAGGGAAGTTTCCATCGTGAATGTTTCATTAGAGCAGAAGCAGAGGGTGACCTGCAGGAGCCAAGAAACGCTGGTTCGTCTCGAAAGCCCGGCCTCATGGAAAGATCATCTGGAGGCGAGAACAGAACAGGACACGCGGACCTCGGTTCCCGAACCCCTCCCGTCTCTAACCATTTGCTTCCCGACCAACTTATTCACCAGGAAAAGCTGCCCTGGCCATGGACCAAAATTTAGTTTTTTGACCCGAAAACCCTTTCAAGTTGATGCCTCAGCCTGAGAAAAGCGACCCTCCGTCAACACACACAGAGGAGAGGATGCTTTTGCGACGGAAAAAAAAATCAATGATGAGCACAATTTTATTTATTTCACTTTTAAAACAAATTTTTAAAAAATATTTTTTATTGATTTTTTTACAGAGAGGAAGGGAGAGGGATAGAGAGTTAGAAACATCGATGAGAGAGAAACATCGATCAGCTGCCTCCTGCACGCCCCCCACTGGGGATGTGCCCGCAACCGAGGTACATGCCCTTGGCCGGGAATCGAACCCGGGACCCTTCGGTCCGCAGGCCGACGCTCTATCCACTGAGCAACACCGGTCAGGATATTGTTTCATTTTTTTAAAATTTTTTTTTTCCTTAAAAATTCTTGATTTAGCACATATTCTACTTCAGAGAATACATGTGAGAAACATAGGTTGTTTTAAAATAGCACAGTAGCTTCTTGGTAGGTAATTTGATCGGCAGAGTTACCC
Organism: Myotis findleyi; assembly: GCA_038630795.1. Classification (NCBI taxonomy): domain Eukaryota; kingdom Metazoa; phylum Chordata; class Mammalia; order Chiroptera; family Vespertilionidae; genus Myotis; species Myotis findleyi. The sequence continues at coordinate 5,596,050 of JAWQEE010014125.1, read as the reverse complement.
AATACGAAAAGAATGACCAGAAATAAGACATTATTTCTAATAGAGCTTCCGGAAAAAATCCTGATTATTAAAACCCTGGAGCCCTGGCCCGTGTGGCTCAGTGGATAGAGCGCTGGCCTGCAGACTGAAGGGTCCCGGGTTCGATTCCCGGTCAAGGGCACACGCCGGGGTTGTGGGCTCGATCCCCAGTCGGGGGCGTGCAGGAGGCAGCTGATCCATGATTCTCTCTCATCATGGATGCTTCTCTCTCTCTCTCTCTCACCCTCTCAGTCCCGAACGGCCGAACCCCAGCAGCAAGCTAACCTACCAGTCGGAGCGTCTGCCCCCTGGTGGTCAGTGCACGTCATAGCGACTGGTCGACCGGTCGACTGTCTGCCCCCTGGTGGTCAGTGCACGTCACAGCGAGCACTTGAGCGGCCTTAGCCTATCATTAGCATATTCCGCTTTGATTGGTTGGACGGCCGACCAGACAACCAGACACTTAGCATATTAGGCTTTTATTCTATAGGATGTCAACCCAATAATTTCAGTTAGAAAAACATTAATTATCACAGCTAGGATATAACTCTGATGAGCTCAGTGGTTTAATGGGTTTCTTTCACCTCAAACACGTCAGGAGACGGGTGAGTTGAAGAACACAGGGATGGCCCTGGCTGGTGTGGCTCAGTGGATAGAGCGTCGGCCTGCGGACTGAAGGGTCCTGGGTTCGATTCCCGGTCAAGGGCACGTGCCTGGGTTGCGGGCTTGATCCCTAGTAGGGGGCGTGCAGGAGGCAGCTGATCCATGATTCTCTCTCATCATGGATGTTTCTCTCTCTCCCTCTCTCTCCCTCTCTGAAATCAATAAAAATATATATATATTTTTAAATTTAAACAAAATGAAAAATTAAAAAAAAAAAAAGGGTGAGTCCGAAGCCACAAAGGGAACCGAGATTTGTGAGGTTGGAGTAAAGAGTTCAAGAGGCGGAAGGGGTTGCAAAATCCTTTGGGTGGATTCTTTACTCAAAGGGCAACGGGACATCCTGAGGCTGAGAGGAGGGAAGTGCCCGCGAGGGTTTTGGTCGTTCAGGGTTTTGTGTTGTTGCCAGGATTTCTCTGAGGAGCCCGGCCGGTGTGGCTCAGTGGTTGAGCGTCGACTTATGAACCAGGAGGTCCCGGGTTCGATTTTAGTCCAGGGCACATGCCCGGGTTGGGGGCCGGATCCCCAGTAGGGGGCGTGCTGGAGGCAGCCGATGCATGATTCTCTCTCATCATGGATGTTTCTATCTCTGGCTCCCTCTCCCTTCCTCTCTGAAATCAGTAAATATATATATTTTTTTAAAAAAAGAAAGAAAGAAATAAAAGAATGGGTGAGTCAAAAGCCAATAAGGAAACTTGAGATTCGTGAGGTAGGAAGAAACCCGTCACGAAAAGGAAGAAATTTTGAAATTCTTTGCGTGAATTCTGTTTTTTTTTATTTTGTTTTTGCTGTTGTTTTGGTTACTGGTTAATCCTCCCCCGAGGATATGTTTCCGTTGCTTTTTAGAGAGAGTAAGAGACAGAGGGAAATATTTTTTTTAAATATATTTTATTGGTTTTTTTACAAAGAGGAAGGGAGAGGGATAGAGAGTTAGAAACATCGATGAGAGAGAAACATCGATCAGCCGCCTCCTGCACACCCCCCACTGGGGATGTGCCCACAACCAAGGTACATGCCCTTGGCCGGATTCGAACCCGGGACCCTTCAGTCCACAGGCTGATGCTCTATCCACTGAGCCACACCGGTTAGGGCTTGTTTTGTTTTTGTTGTTGTTTTGTTTCTGGTTAATCCTCCCCCGAGGATATTTTTCCGTTGCTTTTTAGAGAGAGTGAAAGAGAGAGGGAAAGACGGAGGGAAATATTGACGGGAGAGACACACATTGATGGGTTGCCCCTTGCACGCGCCCTAACCGGGGCCCGGGCAGGGGAGGAGCCTGCAACCGGGGTACCTGACCTTGACCAAAATCGAACCCGGGACCCGTTGGGCCACAGGCCAATGCTCTATCCGCTGAGCCAAACCAGCTCGGACTGTGTGAATTATTTACACCATGGTCAGCAGCACGTCACGTGGCTGAGAGCAGGGAAGTGCCTGGGTGGATTTCGCTTGTGTAGGGTGTTGTGTTATTGCGTAAAGACTCTCCTGATATCAGACAGGCCAGGGGAGTGGAGGCTGCAGGACAAATAAGACAGAGATGCAAAGTCGAGAGAGATGAGCTGTGATTGTTGGGAGAGGCACAGATGAGAGGCGGGTACGGACAAAGAGAAAACCGGCCATGGAAATAGACTAGATGGGGCGGGGAGAGGGAGGGTGGGTGGAGATGAATGCCAGGCAGTGTTGAGTTATGTGAGCAGCTCATGAGAGCAACGACTACACAGGTCAACCGGGCAGCTGCTTTTCATACCAATGGCCTGTCCTCGCTCAGGATTCAGACTTTGCTAAAATCTCTTAAACAAGCAGCCGCTGGTATCAGTGTGCCCCATACCTATCAAAAAAAAAAGGACTCGAATCTCCCCTCACCACCCCACTTAGCAGCAGCCTGTCTCTCTCTCTTTTTAAAAAATATATATTTTATTGGTTTCAAAGAGAAAGGGAGAGGGAAAGATAGAAACATCTAGGAAACACATGTTAAAACAAAACAAACAAGCAAAATTCTGCCAAAGAAAGGTTTAAAAAATGAGAATAAAACTTTAAAAAATTAATTAATACACTTAATAAAAGACGATCTCAAAATTACCCCAAGTGTTATGATAGAAGCCACTCAGTTTTTTAAAAATATATATATTTTTTTATTGATTTCAGAGAGGAAGGGAGAGGGAGAGAGAGAAACATCCATGATGAGAGAGAATCACGGATCGGCTGCCTCCTGCATGCCCCCGACTGGGGATCGAGCCCGCAACCCAGGCATGTGCCCTTGACCGGGAATCGAACCTGGGACCCTTCAGTCCGCAGGCAGACGCTCTATCCGCTGATCCACACCGGCCAGGCCAGCAGCCGGCCTTGCTTCACAGCTGGGCCTCATCTGGGCACTTTCAAGCCCAGTACAAGTAGCAGCCAACTGCAGATCGTTCTGTAGCTCCTGCCGGGTGGCCCCAGGCAGAGGCTGGCCTTGCGGCTCCCAGGAGGTTCCAGAGCCAGGGCGCCCGGTGGACAGCTTCAGATCGTAACAGATTACAACTCTACGCATCCACAAGCGACACAGTCCAGGGGCAGACTCGGTGAACCCCATTAAGCAAGGCCTGCTCGGTAGGGGTGTCCCCTGCACAGCAGCCCTTCCATTGTAGACACAGCTGGTCCTCAGAGCCAACTGGCCTGGAGCCCGATTATTCCCGGTCACACGAATGCCTCCCAGTGACACCCAATCATGGCTCAACCACAGCAAGACTGTGCACACAGCTCACACAGGGGTGCACCTGGGACAGCGACGGCGAACCTTTTGAGCTCGGCGTGCCAGCATTTTGAAAAACCCTAACTTAACTCTGGTGCCGTGTCACATACAGAAATTTTTTGATCTTTGCAACCACCGTAAGACAAAGACTTATATTGTTGATATTTAATTTATCTATTTAAATGCCATTGAAATAAAGAAAAATCAACCAAAAGAAATGAGTTCGCGTGTCACCTCTGACACGTGTGTCATAGGTTCGCCATCACTGGTAGAGATTGTTCATTTAATTTATTTTTTTTAAAGGATTTCTATTGATTTTTTTTTCCAGAAAGAATAAGAGAGAGGGACAGAGAGAGAGACTCATTGATGGGAGAGCAAGACATCGACCGGCTGCCTCCTACACGCCCCTTACTGCCCCCTGGTGGTCAGTGCACGTCATAGCGAGTGGTCGACCGGTCAAATGATGGATCAAGCCTGAAACCTGGGCCTGTGCCCTGACCGGGAATCGAACCCACAACCTTTGGGTGCACGGGATGAGACCCACATCCCAAATCAGCCGTTCTCAAACCCTTTGGTCTCAGGAGTCTTCAGCTCCTAGAAACCTCAGGAGGGCCTTAAGGCACGGCTGTTTGTTTGAGGGGTTCATACCTCGCGACAGTCACCATAGGAACCCGTCAAACAGAAATCGATAAAACACAGGACCAGGCAGGGACGCAAGGCGTGCGGTCGCGGGAATGTCATCACACGTCACGGCGCCTCTGGCAATGCCGACGGCACTTTTTTTTTTTTTTAAATACGTTTTTATTGATTTCAGAGAGAGGAAGGGAGAAGGAGAGAGAGAGAGAGAAGCATCCATGATGAGAGAGAATCATGGATCGGCTGCCTCCTGCATGTCCCCAACTGGGGATCGAGCCCACAACCCGGGCATGTGCCCTTGATCGGGAATCGAACCCGGAACCCTTCAGTCCACAGGCCAACGCTCTATCCACTGAGCCACACCGGCTTGGGCTGCAGAACTACTTTCATTTCAAGGATGGGCGAGTTCTTAGCCACCCGGCAAGGAATGAACACACACTTTGAAGATGTATGTTGGCCCGGCCGGTGTGGCTCAGTGGTTAAGCATCGACCTATGAACCGTGAGGTCGGGGTTCGATTCCCGGTCAAGGGCACATGCCCGGGTTGCAGGCTCGATCCCCAGTAGGGGGCGTGCAGGAGGCGGCCGATCCATGACTCTTTCTCATCATGGATGGGTGTGTCTTCTACCTCTCTCTCCCTCTCCCTTCCTCTCTGAAATCAATAAAAACATATATTAAAACAAAACAAACAAACATAATTCTGCCAAAGAACGGTATAAAAAATGAGAATAAAACTTTAAAAAATAAATCTATATATATAAAGCCTAAGCCAGCGAAGGACCGAGCGACCAGTCGCTATGACGCGGACTGACCACCAGGGGGGGAGACGTTCAATGCAGGAGCTGCCCCCTGGTGGGCCCTGCCCTCCTATGGCCAACCTCCCACGATCCCTCCCTCCGGCCAGCCGGCCCCGATTGGCCCTGATCACCAGCCAGGCCAAGGGTCCCCCCCCCACCGGTGCATGAATTCATGCACTGGGCCTCTGGTTAATGAATAAAGCTAATAAAAGACAATCTCAAAATCCCCCAAGCATTATGATAGAAGCCCTCTGTGTTTTGGGTTTTTTTTGAAATATATTTTTATTGATTTTTTTAGAGAGGAAGGGAGAGGGAGAGATAGAAACATCCATGATGAGAGAGAATCATGCATTGGCTGCCTCATGCACGCCCCCTACTGGGGATCGAGCCTGCATCCCGGGCATGTGCCCTTGACCGGGATTCGAACCCGGGACACCCTCCATTCCTTAGGCCGACGCTCTATCCACTGAGCCACACCGGCCAGGGCTGGATTAATTCTTTTTCATTGTGGGATTACCAGTGGACGCCCAGGGCATAGCCCTGACAGCCCTTTTGGACTCAGTGGGGTGGGGACACCCAGGGAGGTGGTGGCGAGGTGACTGGAGCGCCTGAGGGAAGAGAAGGAGCCGGAAAACCGCCAGGAGGTGTCAGACGGGCGTGGACAGGCTCGGCTCACACACCTGGGACAGGCCTGTGTTTTGTGTCCTTGCCCCCCAGGCACGCGGGGCGCAGACCTGCCTGACGAAGAAAGAACCTGTGTCCTGGACCACACACTGCCTTGGTCACCGTGTCCATCTCTATAGGGTGCTCCCACGGGGTCCTGGTGGATAGAGCGTCGGCCTGCGGACCGAAGGGTCCCGGGTTCGATTCCCGGTCCAGGGCACGGACCTCGGTGGCAGGCTCCTCCCCGGCCGGGGCCCTGGTCGGGGGGAGTGCAGGAGGCAACCCATCGAGGTGACTCTCTCACATCGATGTTTCTCTCTGTCTCTCCCTCTCTGTTTTCCACTCTCTCTAAAAATCAATCTGAAAATATCCACGGGTGAGGATTGAAAATAAAAATGAAATAAAAATAAAAAGCTGTTCCATGCATATACCCAGCCAGGGCCCGGGCCTGGGAGGGGCCTGCCACCGAGGTATGTGCCCTTGACTGGAGTCGAACCCGGGACCCTTCGGTCTGCAGGCCGAGGCTCTATCCACTGAGCCACACCGGCCAGGGCGCTTCTGATATTTTAAATATGTATTTTTATTCATTGCAGAGAGGAAGGGAGAGGGAGAGGCAGATAGAATCAACCGTGGACCAGCTGCCTCCTGCACGCCCCCTACTGGGCATCGAGCCCGCAACCCGGGCATGTGCTCTTGACCGGGAATCGAACCCGTGACCTCCTGGTTCCTAGGTCGACGCTCAACCACTGAGCCACACTGGCAGGGCTGGCCCTGCCACGGCATTAGGGGTGAGCTCATTAAATGTGTGGCCAAATACTAGTACTGCAGGCTGGTTTTTATTTTATTTTTATTTTATTTTAGAAAATATACTTTATTGATTTTTCACAGAGAGGAAGTGAGAGGGATAGAGAGTTAGAAACATCAATGAGAGAGAAACATCGATCAGCTGCCTCCTGCACACCCCCCACTGGGGATGTGCCCGCAACCCAGGTACATGCCCTTGACCGGGAATCGAACCCGGGACCCTTGAGTCTGCAGGCCGATGCTCTATCCACTGAGCCAAACAGGTCAGGGCCCGCAGGCTGGTTTTTAAGTTGATCATTTTCTATGGAGGGCGAATGATGTTATAAATGGTCCTGGCTGGTGTGGCTCAGTGGATAGAGTGTCGGCCTGTGGACCGAAGGATCCCGAGTTCGATTCCCGGTCAAGGGCACAGGCCCGGGTTGTGGGCTCCATCCCCAGTAGGGGGTGTGCAGGAGGCAGCCGGTCCATGATTCTCTCTCATCATGAAGGTTTCTCTCTCTCTCTCCCCCTCTCCCTTCCTCTCTGAGATCAATAAAGATATATATTAAAAAGAAAATGATGGTGTTGATGATAGTGATGACGATGATGATGGTGATTATGATGAAGATGGTGGTGATGATGGTGATGGTGGTGGTGAAGATAGAGATGATGGTGGTGGTGGTGATGATGGTGATGATGATGATGATGATGGTGATGATGGTGATGGAGAGGTTAGCATGGTGGTACACCTGCAGGCTGAAGACCATCTCGGAGAGTCGATAAAGAAAGATCGAATGTAGTTAAAGAAAGGGGATGGGAGGTATATAATCTTTAACAGCCATTTCCACGCTTCCTGCCAAAGGAGGTCGAAGAACAGGAAATACTGGCTGGACACCGGGGCTCAGACCATATAAGGAGTGGACACTGCCCCGAAGGCACCCGGTCACACACCTGCAGTCCATCCGCATTCCCAGCCACCAGCTCAGCGCCCAGACCCGCCGGCGACAAGAGCTTCCTGCCCGTGACTGCGTCTGAGGATGGAACTCCAGCTCCTGGGGCTGCCCTCACTGGCCCCATGTCCCCGTGACTCAGGGCTGTGCAGCCTGCCCTTTGGGGATCCCATCTCATCCCCTTTGTTCAGATAAATTCAATTTTTCTTTATTCGACTTGTGAGATGGCTGTTTAGCCTGGTCATGTGCCACCATGTTAACCTTTCAGTGATGATGGTGGTGGTGGTGGTGGTGATGGTGGTGATGGTGATGATGGAGATGGTGGTGATGGTGATGGTGATGGTGGAAATGGTGGTAATGGTGATGGAGATGGCGGTGATGGTGATGGTGATGATGGAGGTGGTGGTGATGGAGATGGTGATGAGGGAGATGGTGATGGTGGAAGTGATGGTGGTGATGGAGATGGTGGTGATGGAAATGGTGGTGATGGTGATGGAGATAGTGGTTATGGTGATGGTGATGATTGAGATGGTGGTGATGGTAGTGATGGTGGTGATGGAGATGATGGTGATGAAGATGGTGATGGTGGAGATGGTGGTGATGGAGATGATGGTGATGGAGATGATGGTGATGGTGATGATGAAGATGGTGGTGATGATGGAGATGATAGAAATGGTGGTGATGGAGATGGTGGTGATGGTAGTGATGGTGGTGATGGTGATGATGGAGATGGTGATGGAGATGATGATGGTGATGATGGAAATGGTGGAGATGATGGAAATGGTGGTGATGATGGTGATGATGGAGATGGTGGTGATGGAGATGGTGGTGATGATGGTGATGATGGAGATGGTGGTGATGGAGATGGTGGTGATGGAGATGGTGGTGATGATGGAAATGGTGATGGTGGTGATGATGGTGATGATGGAGATGGTGGTGATGGAGATGGTGGTGATGATGGTGATGATGGAGATGGTGGTGGTGGAGATGGTGGTGATGATGGTGATGATGGAGATGGTGGTGATGGAGATGGTGGTGATGGAGATGGTGGTGATGATGGAAATGGTGGTGATGGAGATGGTGATGGAGATGATGGTGATGATGGAGATGGTGGTGATGGAGATGGTGGTGATGGAGATGGTGATGATGGAGATGGTGGTGATGGTGGAGATGGTGATAATGAAGATGATAGTGATGATGATGATAATCATCTTTGCCTTGGATGAGGTGTGCTTACCTCCTGGGTCACACAGAAAGCCCCACAGTCATTGGTCCTTACTGCCCTGCCTTAGAGTCGTCCCCGGCGGGGGGGGGGCGGGGGGGGGCATGGAAGTCCCTCATTTGCCCTCAAGATGTGGAAGACACCCCCCCCCACACACACACACACATACACACACACACACACACACACACACACACACACACCTGCGAAGTCTATAGAAATCACCTCTCTAGACCTCAGAGACTTCAGCAGGCTGACTTCTGAAGGCTCAGGAGCCCCTATGAGAGAACACCCCCACCCCCCCACCACTATTTGGACGTTCTGAGGCCTTCATGGAAACCTCCTCAAGGATTATGGGAGAAAGAAGAGTCACCTACGAAGCCAGGCCATGAAATGTGGTTAAACCTTACAGACACGACGCTGATGGGAAGAAGAAGCCAGACACGGAAGGATGAGGACCCTGTGACTCCTGTGAGTCAACAGCCACAGGGTGGTGACTACCAGAGGGACAGGGGCCTGGCGGAGGTAGAAATGGGTAAAGGCGGATAAATGGTGACAAAAGGACACCTGACTTGGGGTGCTGAGCGCACGGTTCGATACACAGACGTATTATACAATTATAGCCCTGAAACCATACAATTTTATTAACCAACTAGAGACCCGGTGCACGGATTCCTGCACCAATGGGGTCCCTCGGACTGGCCTGCACCCTCTCGCAATCCGGGACCCCTCGGGGGGTGTCGGAGGCCCGGTGCAAGGATTCGGCCAGATCCCCGCAGGCCTGGCCGAGGGACCCCACCGGTCCACGAATTCATGCACCGGGCCTCTAGGATGCATATAAGATCTTTGGTTAATCTCTTCCCACCCTTCCCCCTGCGATTCATCCGTCTGTTCCATGTTTCCATGCCTGTGCGTCGAGCGTCTGCCCCCTGGTGGTCAGTGCGCATCATAGCTACCAGTCGAACGGTCAAATAGTCACTTAGGCTTTTATATATATAGATATCACAACAATAAATTCAATATTTAAAAAAAGAAATGTAATCTTCTATAATAATGAAAAAGTAATATGCTAAATTAGACCAGACATCTTCCGGACGTCATTCCAGACGTCCTTCCTGACGAAGCCAGGGCCGGAAGGAAGCTGGTGTCGGCAGCTAGGGAAGGAAGGCTCTTGCATGAATTTTCATGCATTGGGGCTCCAGTAAGACGCTCAGTGGTTGAGCGTCGACCTATGAACCAGGAGGTCAGGGTTCGATTCCCAGTCAAGGGCACAGGCCCGGGTTGTGGGCTCAAGATCCCCAGTAGGGGGCGTGCAGGAGGCGGCCGGTCCATGATTCTCTCTCATCATGGATGTTTCTATCTCTCCCTCTCCCTTCCTCTCTGAAATCGATAAAAGTATACATTTTTTTAAAAAAAAAATAAAGAGGTGATTAAAGTAAAATGAGGTCACAAGATTGGGTCTTAATCCAATAGGACTGGGGTCCTTATAAGGAGAGGAGATGAGGCCATAGCCGGTGTGGCTCAGTGGGTAGAGCGTTGGCTCGTGAACCGAAGTGTCCTGGGTTCTATTCCAATAAAGGGCACACGCCCGGGTTGCAGGCTCCATCCCCAGCCCCGGTCAGGGTGCGGGCGGGAGGCAACCCATCGGTGTGTCGCTCACATCAATGTTTTTCTCTCTCTCTCTGTCTCTCCCTCTCCCACTCTCTCTAAAAATCAACTGGAAAATATCCTTGGGTGAGGATTAACAACAATAAATAAATAAGAAAAGTTTCTCTCCTTTTTAAAAGTATATTTTATTGATTTCAGAAAGGAAGGAGAGGGAGAGATAGAAACATCTTCTATAATAACAGTCTAAGATGCTAAGTGTCTGGTCGACCAGTTGGCCATTCAACCAATCAGAGTGTAATATGCTAATGATATGCTAAGGCAGCTCAACTGCTTGCTATGAGGTGCACCGACCACCAGGGGGCAGACAGTCGACCAGTCGCTATGACGTGCACTGACCACCAGGGGGCAGACAGTCGACTGGTGGACCAGTCGCTATGACATGCACTGACCACCAGGGGGCAGTCGACCAGTCGCTATGATGTGCACTGACCCCCAGGGGGTAGATGGTCTGACCAGTAGGTGAGCTTGCTGCTGGGGTCTGGCCGATCGGGACCGAGATGGGCTGGACACGCCCTGGAGCCCTCCCTCCCTCGGTCCCTCCCCGGCTGGCCAACCTCCTACATCTCTCCCCGGCCTCGATCTGGGACCCCTCGGGAGATGTCGGAGAGCCAGTTTCGGCCCGACGGTGGAACGACCGGTCGCTATGACGCACAATGACCACCAGGGGGCAGACGCTCAATGCAGGAGCTGCCCCCTGGTGGACAATGCGCTCCCACAGCCAGGAGGATGTCCGACTGACGGCTTAGGCCAGCTCCGAGGGCTCCCAGAATGCAAGACGGTGCAGGCCGGGCTGAGGGACCCCCCCCCCCACACCCTGAGTGCATGAATTTTGTGCACCGGGCCTCTAATCAATAATGAAAGGGAATCATTGATTGGCTGCCTCCTGCCTGCTCCCGACTGGGGATCGAGCCCTTGACCGGGAATCGCACCGTGACCTCCTCCTGTCTCATCCATGCTTCTAACTCTCTATCCCTCTCCCGTCCTCTCTGTAAAAAAAATCAATAAAATATATTTAAAAGGAAAATTAATGGAAGCTCTGGGTTGACCAGACGGCCGCGTTCCATCCATTCCAGAGTAGATGACTCAGCCGCAGAAAAGCCAGGGAGACGCCGTGCCTCCGGGGCCACCTGGGAGGGCCCCGCCCAGACAGGGAGACGCCAATCACCCCCGGTGGGCGGGAATAAATGAACGCATGAGGGTGTGGCTCAGTGGATAGAGCGCTGACAGGCTGCCCGTCATGCCACCCACAGCAGCTGCATGCACGGGCCCACCCGCAGGAGCTCTGCACGGCCACCACTGGCTACATGTTCTTTTATTTTTTTATTTTTAAGGTTATAAGAGGCATTTATTTATTTATTTAAAATCTCTTTGTATTCATTTCAGAGAGGGAGAGAGAGAGACAACCATGATGAGAGAGAATCATGGATCGGCCGCCTCCTGCACGCCCCCTGCTGGGGATCGAGCCCACAACCCGGGGCCAGGAATCGAACCCGGGACCTCCTGGTTCGGGGGTCGGCGCTCAAACCACTGAGCCACACTGGCCGGGGAGACATCTATTTCCAGTGATATATCTGAGCCGCGTCGGTGTGGCTCAGTGGTTGCAGGTCAACCCATGAGCCAGGAGGTCCCGGGTTCGATTCCCGGTCCAGGGCACAGGCCCGGGTTGCGGGCTCCATCCCCAGTGGGGGGCGTGCAGGAGGCGGCCGGTCCGTGATTCTCTCTCATCATGGATGTTTCTCTCTCTCTCCCTCTCCCTTCCTCTCTGAAATCAATAAAAATATATTTTATTTTGTTCTTTTAGTATATTGTCTAAAGTTGTACATATGTCTCCGTTTTCCCCTAAAAATATATCTTTTAGAAAAGACAACCAAAAAAAAGATAAAATAAATAAAATAAATAAAAATAAAAAATAAATAAAAAAGACTCAACCAATGAATGCATGAATGAATAGAACAACAAACTGATGTTTCTCTCCTCTCTCTCCCTATTTCATCTCCTTCCTCCCTCTCTCTCTCTCTCTCTCTCTCTCTCTATTTCACCTCCTTCCTCCTTCTCTCTCTCTCTATTTCATCTCCTTCCTCCCTCTCTTCCTCTCTCTCTCTCTCTCTCTCAAACCCAATAAATAAATAAAAATGAAAATACGTCGTCATCACGAAGAGAAGTCAGAGCCGGCCGGCGGGTCCCCGGGGCGCCCCCACGCTCCCCCGAAGGACTCGATGACTCACCGGGCACCTGTGCCCACTTGGCAGCCGCCGGACCGGGTCCTGTCTGGGTCCCGCCCACCTGGCCCCGCGGGCACCCTGTCCTGGCTCCCGGCCCAGGGCCCAGCGCGAGCCCGAAAGGAACACAATGATGGGCGGCCGGGCCAGGGAACGGGGTGTGGGCGGGTCTGGCCGCCTCTTTCCATTGTCGGCTCGGGTTCGAGTTACTGGGTTTGTGTTCGCTTCTGCTGGCACCGAAAACAGAGCCGGCGTTCCAGCGGGCGCTGCGGAGGTGAGGGAGGAGGAGGAGGAGGAGGAGGACGAGAGAGAGAGACAGAAGTGGGGGAAATATGGAGAAAGAGGGAGGGGGCCCTGGCTGGTGTGGCTCAGTGGATAGAGCGTCGGCCTGCAGACCGAAGGGTCCCGGGTTCGAATTCCAATCAAGGGCACGGACCTCGGTTGCGGGCTCATCCCGGGCCCGGGCCCCAACCCTCGATGTGTTTCTCTCTCACATCGATGTTTCTCTCTGTCTTTCCCTCTCTCTCCCGCTCTCTCCCCAAAAATCAATGGGAACATATTCCTCGGGTGGAGATTTTAAAAAATAACAATAATCTAGGAGACATCTGTAATACTTTTTGTAATACTTTAAGCAATAAAACAATAAAAAAAAAGAAAAAATAACAATAATCTATATATATAAAATCCTAAACAACTGTAGGACTGGAATAACCAGTTGCTATGACGTGCACTGGCCACCAGGGGGCAGACGCTCGATGCCGAAATCCCTGCCGGAATCCTTCCGCCCCCCAACCTCCGGGGGCCCCTCCCCCCAGCCGACCAATGGGCAGGGGCCGGGGGAGGTTGGCCATTGGCCCGGATGGGGACGGCGGAGACGGCCCCCAATCAGCCTCATTGGCCGGCCAGGCCGAGGGACCCCACCCCGTGCGCGAATTCATGCACCGGGGCTCTAGTCAATAATAAATCATTAAAAATGATCAATGGATGGTGGGTGACGGATGGATGGATGGATGGATGGGCAGATAGATGCAGATATCAATAGAGACATAGATGGATATAGGGAGAGACGGGGGACACAACAGGAAATGGGGGTTCCTCCCATCCCGTCTTCCTCCCCAAATGAGAATTCCGGGGGACCCCGTGCTGACACCTGTCTCCACCTGTCATGCTCGCTCGGCCTTTCGTATTATTTTTGTTTTTGTGTTTGTTTCTTGTTGTTAATCCTCCCGTGAGGATATTCCTCCATTGATATTTTTTTTAAAAAATATACTTTTATGGATTTCAGAGAGGAAGGGAGAGGGAGAGAGAGAGAGAAACATCCATGATGAGAGAGAATCATGGACCGGCCGCCTCCTGCACGCCCCCTACTGGGGATCGAGCCCGCAACCCGGGCCTGTGCCCTTGACCGGGAATCGAACCCGGGACCCTTTAGCCCCACAGGCCGCTGCTCTATCCACTGAGCAACACCGGCCAGGGCCCTCCATTGATTTTTTTAAAAAATATGTATTTCATTGATTTTTTTACAGAGAGGAAGGGAGAGGGACAGAGAGTCAGGAACGTCGATGATGAGAGAGAAACATCGATCAGCTGCCTCCTGCACGCCCCCCACTGGGGATGTGCCTGAAACCCAGGTACATGCCCTTGGCCGGAATCGAACCCGGGACCCTTCGGTCCGCAGGCCGACGCTCTACCCACTGAGCCACACTGGCCAGGACTGCCCTCTTGTATGGCTGAGCCCTAAGCCCTGACCTCATGACCTGAGCCCACTTTATTTTCTGCTCCTCCTTTTCCCAATTTTGTGGGGATCAGGGGGGCAAGAAAGACACCCCAGACACCCCATCTCCAGGGTCCCACTCCGCCTGGCCCCCCCCACCAGGCTCCTCTTCCCCACCCACAGCCCCTCGGCCCCACCCCCTTAGTTGCCAAGAAGAAACTGTCTGGCGCGCATGCGTGGCCAGGGGCTTCAAATTCATTCGGCGCCTGGTTAGGGGGGGTCAGGGCGACCCCATTACACCAGCGGGTTTGGCGCGAGAACCCCCTCTGGCCGGTGTGGCTCAGTGGATAGAGCCTCAGCCTGCGGACCGAACGGTCCCGGGTTCGATTCTTAGTCAAGGGCACGGACCTGGGTTGCAGGCTCCTCCCCGGCCCGGGCGTGTGCAGGAGGCGACCCATCGAGGTGTCTCTCTCACATCATGTGTCTCTCTCTCTCTCTCTCTCTCTCTCTCTCTCTCTCTCTCTCTC